>JAJPUD010014970.1:0-38037 GCA_023553655.1 Myrmecobius fasciatus
CTAAGTATTGTGTTTTTGTTTTGTTTTGTTTTGTTTTTTAACTGACCTGAAAATAGACGTTACTAAAGGAGAAAAGGCCCCAATTCCAGAAAACTTAGTTTTGACATACATCTTAGTAGCAGCGTTCTCCCCTGTGGTGATTCAGCTATCTTTCTGAGCTAGGGCAGAGGAGAAATTCATTGAGGGGAAAGAAGAAAGGCATATGGGATGTATCTATGCAGCTTTAATTAGTTGTGAATAGGGCAGTGGGAGATGGTGTTGGGGGCAGTTTTTGGATTTGAGTGGAAGACTAGGACACAGCGTATTCCAGCTTTGTGTTACTAAAAGCTGAATCCTGGGCTCTCAAGTCCAGTTTGAAAATGGGCAAGGAATGCTTAGACATTATGGACGGCAGTGGCTCTCTATGTCTGGGCCAAAGACTTCTGAGATGCAATCTGAATCTTGGTGCTTGGGGGGGGGGGGGAGGGCAATAAAGCCCCAAATGGGCTTGCTCAAGGCTGGAGAGAGCAGCTAGAGGGGAAGGTCCCTAACCCCATCGTGTGGACGGATACTTCTCCTTTTGTCCAGGACCTTTTAGTTCCTGAAGCCATCCTTTGGTCTGTGATGCTCTTTTAACCATTTTTGACGTCAGAACCCACCTGCCTTTAAAAAAATACTGTCACCAACATGTGTCTGTCTCTCCCCTAAACCTAATGTAATCTCAGTCAAGATCTATCTCTGATGGAGGAGAAGATAATGAGGGAATAGGGAGAGGGGAGTGTGCCACAGAAAAATAGCCTGTGTTGACAGTTACCCTGAGGACTGGCATTGTTATTGGAAAGAAGAAAATAAGCATTCATTAAACACCTGCTGTGTGCATTGTGCAGAGTGCTTTACTAATGTGATCTCATTTGATCTTCACAATGATCCTGAGAGATAGAGATTGTTAATTTCTCCGTTTTACAGATTAGGAAAGTGAGGCAGATCAATGAATAGGTTAAAGAACATAGGAGAAGAGAGAAGGAAACTTTCTGAGGTGTAGTAGAGAGCCAGAAATGGCATGGTTAGGCACGTTGGAGAAGTATGAAATGACGAGTCAAGGGCGACACTGAGCTTGTAAATATGGGTGACAAAGCGTGATGATACCTGGTACGTCCCAAATGTGTGGAATTGTTAAATGTAAAGTTGACAATCAAGGACACAGGCCAGGCACAGAAGCGCCCCCCCCCCAAAAAAAAAGGGGGGGGGCAAGAGTCTGTATCCTGCAAAGTAATCTGAATAATGAAAAGTTAGCTTTGTAAAGGTAACCCTGTCCTGTGAATAGGACAGGTTTTCCTAAGATCATATTGTTATAAAATGTCTCCCAGAGGTCTGTAAATAGCTTGGGAAGATGTGCCTGTCCAACCAGCAGATGAATATAATTTGTTTACACATACAGGAGTCCTTGATTTCAGCAGAGTAGGAAAGGGAGCTTTTGAGATTTTAATTGTTGAGTTTGGCTTTTCAGCAGTCTCTTATTATGTCCTTTTTTGAACCCAAGAGGGCAGCATTGCTCAGTTCCCCCTCACTGAGCACTTCTGCAGCAGCTGCTTTCCCGGGGCCCATCTCCACAGCTTCTGACCATGTTGCACTCGGTGTGCCCTCTGGTTCTTGGGGTCCTCTTGTGAGCCGTATCTGGCAGGGCTGGGAGGCCTGGGGCTTTCTTTCCCTGGCGCCCAGAGGAGGCAGCTAGGAGGCTCAGTGGGGGAGCCCCGGACTGGCCTCAGCCCTGACCCTGGGAAAATCTCTTAAGCTCTGTTTGCCTTAATCCACCGGAGAAGGAAGTGACCGACCACCCCGCTGTCTGCAAAGAAAACCCCTTATGGGATCATGAGGAATCGGGCCCAACCAAGCAAATGAACAGCAGCCGTTCTGGCTAGCCAGCTTAGTCGGGGCTCCTGGCACGGCCCAAGTCTGGCTGCCTCGGTTTGCCTGGACAGCAGCGCAGGTGGCCAAGCTCTGCTGATTAGTGCTTCTCTGCCCATCCCCCAGAGCTAAAAACAGCCCACATTAGTTCTTAGCCCCACACACACCCAGACTTCCCCGTTAATAGCCGGGCTTACTGAGCACTAACTCCAGTATAAAAAGGCCCCAGAGCTCCCGACAGGCAGAGAGCCTCTTGTTCCCACCTGCTGGGGACAGGCCAGCTCCCTCCAGTTTCTGGGCAGGCTCCTTAATAAACGGGGAAGTCTTCTCGGTCCCCTACAAGCCCTGGTCTTGGTCCAGCCATAGCTAGGCTCTTTCTGCCCCTTGCTGCTTCTAGCCTCATCAGATGGACCGTTTGAAGAGTTTGTGCTCCTTCCTGAAGTCATCCAGCTAATCTGGGTCCCCAGCCCTTCTCCAGCTCCCTGACTCCACCCTGCTTCCTGCCCCCAGAGGGTTCGTCCAACACATCTTCCATTACCAGAGAGCGAGGACTTAGAGACCCCCAGCTGTCATGGCTGCTGCCATCCGGGTACATTCCACATGCCCTGAATTAGGGGAGATGGACTGGAGGGTCGAGTCTGTTTAAAAATTAAAGCTGATTACAAGGTATTAACATTACATTTAAAGAAATAGCTAGCAGCCCTCCCCATTTATCTTCACTGCAATATGTTCCCTTTTGTTCTGGCCTGGCCTTGGCACAGATGCCTGGATATTAAAGGACTCAGACACCCTTGAAGGGGCTCACCCAAAAAAGGGTTTAATGTGTTAAGTGCAGTGCTATGATGCTGTGATTCTTGCTGAGGCAAAATTTTCTTTAAAGCCAACACAGATTTTATCTTCCTGTTGTACTAACCAACATAATGGCAGCAAGCTCGGATGGGATGGAGAACATGGGCGAGGGGAGATATGTGAGATAAGGTAAGAAGGTAGCAGGGAGTAGGGAAATCTTGGGCAGAGCAGCACCATGACTAGGGCTATACCCAAGGAGGATTATTAAGGCAGGGGTATAAAGGGAAGATGGGAGGAGGAAGAGTGTGGAGCTAAGAAAACCTATTGGGAGGCTGTTGCATTAGTCTAGGCAAATAATAATAAAGAAATGTACCATATATATATATGCCATTATCCTTGTTTACCAGTTTCTATATCTCTTCCTGAGGCCTTTCAATATGTTTATTTGACAACACTCGAACCAACAAACAAAATATTCCTGGTTTGGTTTTGGTTTTCTCCTCTCGTAGGGAATATATCTCATTTCCTACTTAGCTGTGATGATAGTTATGCTTATTATTGTCTTAAAAACTTCAAATCTGGCCATAGACATTTCCTAGTTAAATGACTCTGGGCCAGTCACTTAACTCCATTTGCCTCAGTTCTCTCATCAATGAGCTGGAGAAGGAAATGCCAAACCCATTCCAGTATCTTTGCCAAGAAAACCCAAATGGGGTCATGAAAAGTCAGGCACAATTGAAAAACAACTGAACAATAGAAAGTGTATGTGTGTGTATTTATTTATTTTTTTATTTTTATTTTTTTTGCTGAGGCAATTGGGGTTAAGTAACTTGCCCAGGGTCACACAGCTAGAAAGTGTTAAGTGTCTGAGGCCAGATTTGAACACAGGTCCTCCTGATTTCAGGGCTGGTGCTCTATCCACTGTGCCACCTAGCTGCCCCCCATATAATTTTTTGAAGAGAGAATAGAGATGTGTGAGAGAGAGGGTGTGTGTGTGTGTGTGTGTGTGTTGTATGTTAAAGCAGCAAGAAGAGTAAATGGATTAAAGGAAAGGAGATTGGCATCCAAAGATAGTCATTGAGATACTCTATCTCCCAAGACTGCCCAGGTGAGAGAGGGTAAAAAGAAGGCAACTTAGCTTGTTCTCCCTCCCCTCTCTGCCTCAGACTCCTACCACCATCACCATTACACATTTCTCGTTCTCAGGGGTCAAATCCCTTATCTGCCTTAAGAGGGGGGGAAAAAAAATATATATATATATATATATAGTGGGATGCTGGTCCTGGTGATTAAATCATTTCCTAGGGGAGTGGGTTCTGCTGTTCTTTGACTTATTATGTGATGGTGAAAATGAGAAAAAGGGAGCAAAATCACTCCTCCCTAGTTTTACACATTGCCAAGCATTTCCTAGTCAATTCTGATCCAAAACTGAAATCCATGCCTTTTTCAAAGTACAACCTAGTATAGAAAGTATTCCGTTTAAGTCTATGGAATCTGGCATTATTTTATAATCTTCCCCCAACATATGGTGGGTAATTGTCATGTACTTTGGGCAGCTCAGAATTGTTTCCTAATCCCCATCATAGTGGAGTGTGATTACTGTGTACACCTCACCTTGCTAGGTGCTCCATCACCATCGATCATCTTGATCTTTATTGTTCCTTAATGCCAAAAATATAGGCAATTAAAACACACACAAATAAAACACCTCAGAGAGTAAGAAATATCTAAATGAGGACAGACTAGGGGCCCCTTCTGGCCCTATGATCTAGTGAAATACAAGGTGGTATTAGTGTTATTATTAAAATCCTCCAGGTGCTTGCCCTCCTTGACCTTGGTCATATCATCTTACTCTCTTTGTGTACTACTGGCCTTCTCTCTCCCTTCACACAGTCTTGGAGCCCTATAACATCTTTTACACACACCTTCCCTGAATCTCTCCAACTCAACAACTTTGTCTCCTTTCAGTTCCCCTCTTAAGATGATTCTTCCCAGCCTTTTCTTGATTATTACCAGTAGCATCATGGAATAGTATTTATTATGTCTGTAATTCTCAATTGCCCACTTCCCTAGTTTGTCTGATATGTTCGTTACATATAGAACTATACCAGGGCATGATTTGATTGATATGGTCATACTCATCACCTAGCAAATCTCTACTCCAAAAGGATTTTAATATATGGTCTTTGAGAATTGCCAGTGGCCAAATTACTCACCATCTTAAAACCAGACTACTATTAAGTCTCCATGAATTTAGTTAGGCTGGTCCTATGGTACACACGTAGTCTATTAATAGGCCCATAGGTGAACCTTTTGCTTTCAGTAGGACTTATCAGAATTCAGGATCATTTCCATGTCATGATCAAGTATTAGAGAAGAATACTAGAGGAAGATAATTGTTATACCTAAAGTTTTATGATAACTGAAAATTGTTATTAGGAACATGTAGTTTTAACCAATATAATTCATAGTGTTGCTTTATTTAAAACAGTTGCCCTCTTCTATTATGCCATTTAGGATTTATACACAAAAGGTTTTTTTTTTTTGACCTTTGGAATTAAACATAGGGTCCTGGAGCCAACTTCTTTTATTTAGAATATAACTTGTAGCCCCTAAGCTCCAAAAAAAAAAAAAAAAAGAGTGGCTCCTGATATATATTTTTCAGGCCAAGACAAAAGCAACTACTATTGACCCTCTTTGCTGACAGGAAATTTGAAGAGAGAACTTTGGGTGGGATGCCAGGATAGACCTCAATCAAATTATATTTCAGTATTACCTTTACCATAAGTTAGGAAAAGAAAAGAAAAATGAAAATCATTAGACATAGTATAACAATATCCCCCATTTAGAACAAAAATTTCTTTTTAAAAGAGACAAGGAGGGATTAGATAGACCTGAAAAGATCTCTTCTTGATTAGGAAAAGAAGGCAACTCAGAGCTGTGGCCAGGGAGAGGGGTGGGGGAGGAGGACATTATGAAGGATGCAACCTGATCTGAATGGGAAGCTGGCCTCAGGAGCTGCTGCAGTGGGGTATGGCATCTTGAAAGCAGAATGTTTCTCTCTGTATCCCTCCCCACCCCCACACTGGAAGATAAGGCAAAATCCCTTCTCGGTTAACTTTCCAGACAGGGTCTTTCCCAATTAGATTAGCTTCTTTTCCTCACTAATTGTTTTCATCCTAGGAAGCATTTGGATACATCTGATTTTTGGAAAATATTCTATTCTATTTTGCTTCTGGACCGTTGTCTTTTGGTTGAAAAACAAGCCCAAATGTATGCATTGTTCTTTTTTCTTCTATTCTCTCCTTTCCTACCTGCTCTCTCTCTTCCTTTATTTCACTGATCAAAGCCCCCTCCCGTCCCCATCCCCCCCCAGGTATATTTCACTAAAGGAAGTAGTTGGGAAAAGGGGATTCAGAGGGATGAGGGTTTGTCTTAGAGAATGATTAGTGCCTAGCAAAATAAATTCTAAGGATACACAAAAAAATATTTCTAACTCTTTTTAAAGTGACAAAGAATGGAAGTCTGAGGAAGTACAATTGTAGAATGGCCGAACAAATTAGGGTATGTAAACAGGATGAGATACTACTGTGCTTTAAGAAATGAAGGGTATGGTTTCAGAGAAACTTGGGAAGTCATAAGCTAATGCTGAGTGAACAGAATCTGGAGAACAGTTTATACAGTGTGGTAAAGACAAGCCATATAGTGTAGACAAACAACTTTGAAAGACTTTGGAACTCTAATCAGTGTAACAACCAACCTTGATTCCAGATGACTAATAGTAAAATATAATACCCATCTTCTGATAGAGAGATTAGGATTCCAGAGTGTAAATGAGATACAGTTTTTTGGGGGTTTGTTTGTTTGCTTGTTTTTTTTTTGTTTTTTTTTTTTTTTTTTTTTTTTTTTGAGATGGTCTGTATAGAAATTTGTTAGACTTGATTATGTTTGTAAGGGTCACAAAGCACTTTCCTCACAAACAGTCCTTACAGAAGAAGAAATCAAGGTACAGTGAGGCTAAGGGATTTACCTATAGTCCAATAGCTAGGAGGTATAGGAATAAGAATTTAAATCCAAATTTCATGATTCCTAGGTCAATGTTCTTTCAATGCTAGCATGACTCTTAATAAATGCTTTATTTCCCTTGGTGAATGGCTACTTACATAATTGTTTTATAAAATAGAACTATCCTATCTATGCTTTAAAAAAAAAACACCAAAAAAAAAAACACTTCAGAAATATCATTTGTAACATTTCCTGAAACAATAAATATATATAATCTATAGCAACAAATGATCACCTAAATTATAAGAAGTTAAAGACCCTATCTATCTTTACTTGGAACTGGTCATTTGGAATCATTGATTTTCTTATTAATTCAGGCTATATAAGTATTTATTAATACTAAACTTTCTCCTTGGCAACACCCTCAATCCCACCCTTTCCTGTTCCTTATTTCTTCCCTCCTCCATCTCTCCATCTTTCTGTCTCTTGCTCTCTCTCTTCCCCCTCTTCCCCCCCCCTTCTTTCTCTATCTCTCTGTCTCACTCCCACTCATTTTCAATCCATGCTTCTCTATTGACTTCTTCCACTTCAGAAAACATGAGGGTTGAATGGTAGTAAGTAGCACAGTCAGCATTCAGACTTTGGTGCTCTGAGTACCGATCCAGGATGCTCAGTCATATCCAACTCTTCATAACCTTATTTGGGATTTTCTTGGCAGAGATACTAAAGTGTTTTGCCATTTCTTTCTCCAGCTTATTTTATAGATGAGGAAACTGAGGCAAATGGGGTGAAGTGACCTTCCCAAGGTCACACAGCTAGTGTCTGAGATTGAATTTGAACTCAGGTCTTCCTAATTTCAGGCTTGGTGTTCTATTCACTGTGCTGCTTTATCTTCTATGGCATCTGTCTGCCTTACACATGATAAGCATTTAATAAGTATTTATTAAATTGAGTTTGTGGACAGAATGCATAGAGATATTTGCTTCTCCCATGGAACATGAATGATGAGTTGTGGATTGATTTCTGTATATGTGGGGGGGAGATGTGAAGAGGTAAAGGAGACAGGATCATTTAAAAAGCCAGAATAGTAACTTCAAGCCTCATTTCTCTAACTCTGAATAATTCTTTAAATCTCTTAAACTCCCTTTAGGTAGAACATGCTTTTTTATGGTATATGTGATGAAAAATTAACATATAAAGAATGATATAGATGTCACCATTGTCTTGCAGATGGACTCATTTAGAAATAGAAACAGGCCTCTTAAGACACTTCCCATTATTTGTGACCTGTATTAAATGGACCATTTATTAACTGCCAGCACAGTCTAATCTTGGACTCTCCCAACTGTTTTCTTTGAAAAGTATATAAATTCCAGCTTGCAATTCTTCTTCCCCAAACACATCATGTTCCCAATCCTTCTCAATCCTAGTACCTTCCCTCTTAATTATTTGCTATTCTGTATGTAGTCTGTTTATATGTATTTGTTTGTTTGCTGTTTCCCTCATTAGATTCTAGACTCCTTGAGGGCAGGGACTGCCTTTTGCTCATTTCATTTGTCCAGCACTTAGCACAGGACCTGGCACATAGTAGGCACTTGATAAATATTTATTGCCTGACTGACTCAGAAGTTCATCTTGGGCAGCATCACATGGTTCTTTTGTGTAAAAAATGGTTTATTTGAAATGACGAGAAACCTGAGTGCCTAAGCACTGTATGTAATAAACTCTTAGGTGATATGGAGCTGCTTTGGTGTACCAGGTATTAGTTGAAAATGGCCAGTTGATAACATTTCCACTGGACTTGTTGCTGCCCACTCATTTAAACTAATAAATGGACCCAACACAGTTTACGGATTGTCACTCTCCAGGGAAGCATCAAGTATTTTTCTAAAAAAGTCCCTGCCCAGGAGATGCCCCAGCACCCCCTGCCACCCTCTGGAGGGCCTGCCTCCATCCTGTCTCCCATTGACCTTCTCAGCCCGAAGACAGCTTGGCTTTGCTAAAAAGCAGCTCATGTGACTGCAGTAATCCTCAGCCAGTAAACAGCTGGGCAGGATGCTTGAGAGAGGAATTGGCCTATTTTTCCCTGCACTGCAGACTCTTCAGAGCATGAGACTCCAGGTTTGAGGCCTCCGTGCAGACAGCAGCCTCGGCAGCTCTCCAGGGAAGCAGGCCCCTTAGTGTTCCCCCAAATGCGGATCCCTTATCTAGGTGTGGGTGCTGCGCCAGGCTTTAGAGTGGCTTATTTTAGGCTTTCATGCCAGAACGGGGAGACTTCGGGTTAGTTCCCAAGTGCTTTTCAACTCCAGCACCCCCAGAAAATTACACCCTTGACCCCTTTCTTAGGAGAGGGAGGTGGTAATTCTCATTCCCTCTAACCTATCCCTATCCCCTTCACCGTGACCTCCTCTGGCTTCTACTTATCCTCTGTTATCCTGCTCCAGAATAGCTCTCCAAAGGACATGACTGCTTCCCTGAATCCGTTTTCCCCTCCCCCTCCCCCAGGGAGATGAGCTGATAGCTCTCATTGGAAGCATGGTGCAGAATGTTTTAGCCCTGCTCTCCATACCAGCTCTCTGCCATATTGCCTGGTGTTTTAGTACCTTTTGTTCCACTCGTCCCCCATCCCCCTCCATTGGGTTCTCACTTCTGAAGAACTGGAGATGCCCTTGATCAACTTATTTAGTTATTCCTTCCTTTTGGGGCTTGCATACTGTGGCTTATCATTAAAGGAAAATGTCATCTTAAACACTGCTAATACCAGGGTCCAGTTTGAGGCCATTCACATGGGAAGGATGGAGAGGAATTAATCTGTAGAAGGAGCCCTCAAAACTTGTTTGTAAAACATTCTTGGGGCCACATTCCTGTTGTCTAGAGTTACCAGCACTTTCCCTTCCTTCACCACACACAACCCACGATTCCAGTTGTTTACAGTTGGTAATGATTCTTTGTAGTTGATGCTTTTCCTCTCAAATGAAGTTACCTCCAGGCAAAGGTGTGACAGCTAGAGGCAGGACCTAAGCAAAAGCCTTTCTTGAATGCCTTCTGCCTAGTAAAGAAAGTGTCACTGTGTGTAAGCTCTGTGTGTGTCTTTCTCTGAATCTCTCTCTCTCTCTTTCTCTTTCTCTCTCTCTCTCTCTCTCTCCCCCCCCATTCATCTAACAAGAAATATAGCAAGTCTTGAATCAGTCATCCTTTTTGTTATAAAAATAGTTTCTAATCCACACTGATATCAAGAAACACCAGACCAGCAAAATAAGGGAGCCATTGTGTACATTTTAAAAAACTATAGGGGACATAACAAAAAATAATATGTATGAATTATGACAGCTGTGTAAAAGCATATATATGTACATTAACAGTGATCAGAAAATATTTTAAAGAGTTGGTCTTAAAATTTAACATTCTTTTTTTCTGGCAAGTTGTTTATGGCCGTACTAAAATTAAATAATTAAAATGATGGGATTAGGTACAAAATTTCAAGATGCTGCAATCATAGTGTCTGTATGTTGCTTTCTGTTCTGACTACAGTTTTGGCCTGGGTATGACTCTTAGACTTTTGTCACCAGGGTTCAACTTTTAAGATTCTATTGTGCTATTACACACCTGTCAGATTGGCTAAAATGACAGGAAAAGATAAAGATGAATGTTGGAGGGGATGTGGGAAGACTGGGACACTGATGCATTGTTGGTGGAGCTGTGAACGGATCCAACCATTCTGGAGAGCAATTTGGAGCTATGCTCAAAAAGTTATCAAACTGTGCATACCCTTTGACCCAGCAGTGTTTCTATTGGGCTTATATCCCAAAGAAATCATAAAAGAAGGAAAGGGCCCCACATGTGCAAGAATGTTTGTGGCAGCCCTTTTTGTAGTGGCTAGAAACTGGAAACTGAATGGATGCCCATCAATTGGAGAGTGGCTGAATAAATTATGGTATATGAATGTTATGGAATATTATTGTTCTGTAAGAAACGACCAGCAGGACGATTTCAGAGAGGCCTGGAGAGACTTGCATGAACTGATGCTGAGTGAAATGAGCAGAACCAGGAGATCATTATTCACGGTAACAACAATACTATGAGGATCAGTTCTAATGGACATGACTCTCTTCAACAATGAAATGCTTCAAACCAGTTCCAATTGTTTGGTGAAGAGAGCCATATACACCCAGAGAGAGGGATGTGAAATGTGGACCACAACATAACATTTTTGTGTTCTCTATTGAGGTTTGCTTGCATTGTATTTCCTTTATCGGATTATTCTTTCTTGTGGATATGATTTCTCCTGCACAAAAAAATGATGCAATAACTATACATATATTCAATTTCTTAAGTATTCTAACATAATTATCATGTAGTGGATATCCTGCCATCTAGGGGAGGGGTGGGGAGTAGGGGGGGAAAATTTGTAACAGAAAGCTTTGTAAGGGTTAATGTTTAGGAATTACCCATACATATGTTTTGCAAATAAAAAGTATTAATAAAAAAAAAGATTCTATTGTGCTAGATGTTAGGGAAAATATATAGTTTCTTCTCAGCACTCACAACCATACTGAAGATTAAATGGCACAAATGTAGTTCCTAGTGGCTGTTTTTAGGGCCTCAGAGTTAGCTGCCAACATCTGCAAAAGTTTTAGAGAGCAATAGTGAGCATTTTCCTGTGTGAGCTTCCAGGACCCCATGCTGTATTAGGCCCTTATCCAGTCTGTCATTTACTGAATGGGTCAGCCATTCTCTTTCAGAATAAGGAGCCAGACTCTTGCCTATAAAGAGACTGTGCGAAGGCTGTGTGTGCCTAGCAGGAGTCAGACCTAAGGTCAAAAGCAGAGTTTCACAGCAGGAGCCAAACAGGCTGTTAGATCTATATTACAATGGAGAGATTCCCCAAAGATTTCTACCATTTAACCATCATTTGCCTGGCAAAAAATCACCCCAATATTTTCTTTTTCTTTTTTTTCCCCCTAGGAAACCAGTTATTTCATTTTGTTTTTTTTTTATTTTCAAAATATAGGCATAGATAATTTTCAATATTCACCCTTGCAAAACCTTGTGTTCTGATTTTTTTTCCCTCTCTTCCCCCGGCCTGTTCCCCTGTTGGCAAGTAATCTGATATATGTTAATATGTACAATTCCTCCATATATATTTCAACAATTATCTTGCTACACAAGAAAAATCAAATCAAAAAAGGAAAAAATGAGAAAGAAAACAAAATACAAGCAAACAACAAAGAGTGAAAATACTATGTTGTGATCCACACTCAGTCCCCATAGTCCTCTCTCTCACCTCGTTATTTTCATGACTAGGTTAAATGTTTTGTGTCACTGCCAAATCCCTTCAAGTCCTGTCTTTGTGATGCTTTGGATTTAGTGGTTTGGATTTATTTTGACTTTTGTAAAATTATAATTCTAAAAGTTAATCAAAGGAAAACTTTTTTGGTGTCCATAATAAAAAATAGTATTTTGCAAGGAAATTTTAAATGTTTCACCAACACCAGAGCTGTATATGATTGAATTTCACGAAACTGCTAACCAAGAAAATGGTGGAGCTTCATTAAATGCACGTAACTAATTTGCATTAGCACAGCCATCGAAATAAGACAAATACAAACATAAAAATAACTACTGTCCTCCAAGCTTCCTGACAAGTAATTGGCAGAGTCTAGATTTTGTTTATGTGACTTGTGGGTGTGCTGTTATTATCCCTAATGTTTTGCACACCCCCAGGTAACATTGGCCCCTGATTCTCAGGTTACAATGGCAAATACAGTGTTTCATTTCTCACGTTTGTTTAATAAGAAGCAAATGTGCAAAGCTGAACAGCAGCAGCCTGGCAAGAGCAGTTATCTGAAAAGGATGAATGGTCTTCCTTTCTGTATGATGCTTTCTCACCAACCACCCCCCTGTTCTAGCTGGGTATCAGATGAAGGTGTGGTTGTGGTTGGAGTCTGCAAAGTGAATGTCTAAGTGGCACCTGTTTCATTCAGCAGGTCTGCTTTCCAGGTGCCCTCCCACTGTACATCTGCTCCCAACAAAGCCTCTTTTCTCTTCCCATTGGCCCATAGAGAGTGCAGAGGCCTGAAAAGAGACAAGCCAGGTTCTGAATTCTGCTTTGCCAGCAAAATCTCCAGTGACATTCTAATTATCCCCCAAATCTTCATTATTAGTGAGGCCCCAACTGAAAGTTTGCACAGTAGGGTTGGAGGGGAAGGGAGAGGAGCATCCTTTCAGTTGTAAAGTGAGCAAATTGAATTTAGGAGTCTTTGAAGGAGCTTCAGTATGGAAGTTCAGACACCCCTCTGAACATGACTACAAAGACTGCCATCAGATTGGCTTAAGTAAAATGGCGCACATTCTTTCTTCTGAGTAGGTCCAGCCTGGTCCTCCAAGGTGCTAATAAGCCAGAAGGAATGCTTAGTGGCGCTGGATAGCTTTCAGATGCAGATAGATTTCTTCATTTGTTCCCTGTTGGGTTTTTTTTCCCCTTCAAAAAAAATTGGGGATGGTAGGGGGAGGGGCAGCAAAGGAAAACCTGTTTCTCTTTGACTTGTCAGCCATGAATGTTGTTCTGGATGATAACAGAAATATGTCCATTGTGGAATGAGCAAGGAAAATGCTGGGGAAACATATTTTCGATGAGCACCAAAAGTATCCAGTTACAGATTGAGTTTCCATCCAAACAATGGCAGCTCTCATGGTATTATGCCATGTGTGTTGTGAGACTTATGTACATATATGCCATTAGATTGAGTATACTTGAAACTCTGAAAGGAACTCGAGGGTCAGCTGGGCTTGAGCCCCTCTCCAGGCTTCATTTTTAACCACTGGCAAAGGAGAAAAGGAAATTTGAGCAGGTCCTCTCCTTTCATCAGTGATCTCTGTTTCCCCTCCCCCTGCAGACCTCTTGAAGTAGTAAATTGCATCTAATGGGGACAGAAGCCTCAGATTTTTAGGAACATTGGGTTTCAGCTGTCCTACTGTCCTACCTTCATGACCTCCTTTTCCTACCTTGAACTGTCTTGACTGAGACCTCCCTTTCCTAGCAAAAGAGAGGGTGTTGATAACAGATCACATAAAAACTGTGCCATTACTTGCCCAATTCTGTACCTGAATGTTTAGAGAAAGTACAGTATTTATACAACATGTAGAATCAAGCTGGAGCCCTTAAGAGCTATATCCCAATCAGAGAAGCTTTATTTCCAACTCAAAAGTTCACCCCTGTTCCAACTATTTACTTATATTTTTCTGTCTCACATAGAAATTTCCAAAAATTCAAAATTCCCCACTTTATCAGACAGAGCTTTATATTCCTAACTCCTCATGTGTGATCAAGAACAAGTATTTAACCTCATTGTCTATTTGTCCTTCTATACAGTAGCCCTATCAACTGGTATATTAAAGGTAATAGCAGTAAGCTGCTTCAAGCTCCTAAGAGTATGACCATATGGAAATAATAAATAGTAGCTCAAATTAATTTAATGTCTTTCTTCCAGTGTGCTTAAGTCACTTAAATCTCACATTTTTACTATAATTGTGAGAAGAGTGACCTGTCCTGCCTGCTTTTAAGCAGGTAAATCATGAATTTTATAGGTAGGCAATTTTTTGAGCACCTACTTTGTCCTTGGGATCTGAGGATATGAAGACAAAAGTGAAATACTCACTTCACAAAGCTTAGATTTTATTAGGAGAAGTGTATGTTCGTAAGTATAAATACAACCTATGCAAAATGAATAGTGGGTAGGTAGGAGAGAGAGGGCTCTGGCAGCAAGAGTCTCAGGAAAGGCTTTGATGAATCTTGAAGGAAACGGCTGATTCCAGGAAGTGGAAGTGAGGAGCAAGAGCCTGTGTAAAAGGTACCAGAGATGGAGGGCCGGCTCGTGTGATGAAGGAGATGAGAAGGGAGGAAGAGCCAAGTTAAACATAAATCAGAGGGGTTTCTTTAATCTCTAAGGGAATAAAAGCATATTGAGTAGTCTCATCATGGTTATCCTTGAAGAAATCCTTTTTTGTCATTGGAATAAAGAGCAATGTGGGTTCAGAGATACCAGATAGGAGTCCTTTGCAGTCATGCAGATGAGAGGGTCTGAGAAGGGCAAAAGTGGGAAAGAGAAATCATAAGATACCTATTCCCTGCACTGTGGCCTATTCTGGGCCCATATCTACCCACTTTTCTCCACCCAGCATGGGTGGACTGGGGGACTATATGCCATTTTCATATAGCATAGACATCAGAGATGAGACTTTTATTGTAACTTAAGACTGTGCCCCCATGTTGGTTTCCAAATCACAACTAAGAATAAAAGAGAAAGAAGTTGATTGTTAAGAAAACAAATAGGTATCGGACTGGACTGGCCCTTTGATTTTATTCATGTGGAGAAGTCCAGCACAAGGGAACTCTATCGGTGCAAGCCAGTGTTTTTTTTCTTGCCCAGAGCAGTGAAAGGTTAAATGGGGGGCCAGCAGCCATTCTGTATCAGAGATAGAACCCAATTCTTTTCAAATCTGCAGCTTCACACCTACCTGAAACACAGATAGAAAGGCAAATATATTATTAAAAATAGTATTTTTATGATGATGAGAGTCATCTACACCCAGAGAGAGGACTGTGGGAACTGAGTGTGGATTACAACATAGTGGATCCCATTTTCACTCTTTCTGTTGTTTGCTTGAATTTTATTTTCTTTCTCATTTTTTTCCTCTTCAATCTGATTTTTCTTGTGCACCAAGATAACTATAAATATGTATACATATATTGAATTTAATATAGTTTTACCATGTTTAACATATATTGGATTACTTGCCATGTAGGGGAGAGGAAAGGGGGAAGAATTGGAGCACGAAGTTTTGCAAGGGTCAGTGATGAAAAATTATCTTTGCAAATGTTTTGAAAATAAAAAGCTTCAATAAAAAGAAAAGTATCATTAATTCCAAAATATTTTTGTTAGATCAAATGTGACATGTACTTTCATTAACACATATTATTAAATGCTGACTATATAAGTATTTTTATACATGTTTGTTAAGAGTTTGAGGTGGTGCGAGATGCACCACAGAAAAGATTTTAAAAGCCTTACCAAGATGGATATTAAAGATTACTTTAATCCTGTGAATTGGATGTGATTATTGGGGGAACAGGGTTCTCCTGTTCCTCTTTTCCACATGACCTAGCAAAATCAAACAGCCGTTTGCAGGCTGCCACCTGGATAACAAGTAGTGTTTTCTCTATCTCTTGGTCAGCACTTTTTAAAACTTGTATTTTGTTGTCAGACTTCATTGCAGTATATGATACAGATCACAAGTGGAGTATATCTGAGAATATCATCAGTAAATTAGTTTTTGTGGAGGAAAAAGGGCAAGAGAAGCAATTGGTTGGTATAATGGCACCAAGAGATTGCAGGCTCTAGGTGGGCTTCACTGGTGGTGGATGGGGTATTTCATTTTCATTGCTTGTGCTGAGATGATCTTATCTTTCTTCTCCTCATGGGTTTAGGGAATATTAGAATTTTAAACTTACCACCTTGGACACGGTTAATATAAACAAGATGTTACTTAATTTTGGGCCAAAATTATAATCATGTATTTATCAACATAATTAATAGATATTACTACCTGGAAACATAAGCACTATCTTATTTTTACTGACTCGTTTTATTATTTTTTTAACTAAGTTCAATTTCATATGTGTTCCTTCCCTCTACCCATTGATACTCTTTTCAACAAAGATTTCAAAAAAGGAAAAGGCAATTAAGTATTAATTGAGGCATATTCCACCCTCATTAGTCTCCCAGTTCTATAATAAAAAAAGGAAGATACATTTCCTGAACTCTTTTCTGGGATCAAGTTTAATCATAATTATTCAAGAGTTGGGTTTCTTCTTGTTCTTTCAATTCACATTGTTAATAGTCTCATGACTATTAACATCTTTCACTTTGTATCTGTTCATGCAAGTGTTTCTGTGGTTTTCTGATTTCTTCATATTCATAATTTCATGTAGCATAATAACATTCCATTCATGTACCCCAGTTTGTTAGCCATCCCCTCTATCAGTGAGTGTATACTTTGTTTCCAATTCTTTGCTAATATAACATCATGAATATTTAGGGGTATATGGGATTTTTTTCTTTCTTTCTTCAACTTCCTTGGTATTTGTCAGCAATAGATTTTCTAGGTCAGAAGACATGTGCATTTGCATCACTTTTTTTAGTGCAATTCCAAATTGCTTTCTGAGCCAGTCACAATTTATTAGCACACATTGGCCTCCTGTAGCCTCTCCAACATTGACGATTTCCATTTTTGTCATATTTGCCATATTACACATTTGAAATGTGTAACATGAAATCTGAGTTGTTTTGATTTACACTTATCTTATTACTAGTAATTTGGAGCAATCTAATACATGATATTAAATAATTTTGTAATTTTTTTTATAAAGTAGGAGAATGCATAGTCAAAAAAGCAATAAATTTGCAATCCATGTATTCAAATCCTATATTTAAATCCTCACTGCCACTTACTGCCTGTATGACAATGGACAAGTTACAACTTTTCTGGGCTTCAGTTTCTTTTGCAAAATGGAAACATCAGACTAAATCAGAGATTTTTGACCTTTTTTTGGTGTCACGGATCCCTATGACAATGTTGTGAAATATGGCTCCTTTTTTTTTTAACTTCCTAATTGAAAGAGATATTAAATTGCAGTTTGAAGTTAGTGAAAATGCAGACATAATTTTTCACATCAGAGGTCCCAGACCTCCTGAATTCTATTCATTGTTCCTGTGAGTGTACATGACCCTCAGATTAAGAATGCCAAGGTAGTTGATCTATAAAGCCCTTTCCAATTCTCAGTCTATGATCATAATAACCATCCCTAAGAGTAGACCGATTCAGACTCTGCTGGCTCAGGTGAGACATTCCAAAGGGTATGCCATTCAAACAATTGCCATTGAAAAACTTGTTTCAGAATCATTCCTGTTCAAGTGAAAGAAGACGGGGCTTTGTAATTTATTTCAGTTGTGGTGAGATGAATAAGAATAAGTTTACAGCTTTCCCTAGAGATTTAGCATTTTGAAATTAAAGTACAGAGATCCTGGACTCTGCTTTCCAGAGCACAGGTTTATAAAGATTATGGAAACAAAATCAATTTCTGTCTAAGTGACAGCAGTATTGGAAATTATATATTTGGAGAATGAGGAATACTTTACCATTCAATAAAGGAATTTTATTATCAGGCCATCCTAATGGACTTTTTTTTAATGATAAAGAACAAAGTCAAAGTTATTTAGAGACTGTAGTATTAATGAGAATATAAGAAGGAATTATGGAGAATTAGTAAAAGACTGACAGGATTTATGCTCTATGTAACTTTATAATAGGAATACATAAGCCTGTCATATCCAGGGCTCAAGAGCCTCTCACAGATTCTTGATAGGTGCTATTTCACTATTCATTTAAGGTATTATTGAAGATTTGGAGTTTCTTTTATTGTTCATCTAGTCCACCTCTCTCCTTCTGCAAATGAGGAACTGAAGCCCAGAGAATTCATTTCACTTGCCCAAAATCACCCAGAAAACAGTAGCAAGGCCAAAAAATACAACCAAACCATTTATTACTATTAACTGCTTCCCATGATTCCTGGATTGTCCTAAAACTATTGGGCTTTCTTAAATTTATTGTTCATAATCATTTCAAATATCATTCATTGGCTAAAATTTTCAAGCTGTTCAACATTGAAATCTCCCAAAGCTTTAGAGATTCATGTCTTTAAATATTGCATCTAGAAATGAATAGAAAAGAATCAACCTGCTTATTTATGTGTGATACTGAAGACTTGATCCACTGTTCTTTATACACATTCTCTTAAGGAGTTTGTCCTTTCAGGTTGTCTTAGTTACTAGGCAAATGATAACTTTTAAATCCATGTATCTATCTCTCAATCCATCCCTAGTGTATCGCCCAGTACCAGTCATACTACAGTGCATGTCTTAAATGGCTCTTGTTTCCCCCCAGCAGATTGCTCATCTTGTCATTACATGTTGGGGCCCTGCCATCTTCCCTGTGGAGTCCTCCCGAATGTTTTGTTTTGTTTTGTTTTTTCACTGTCATCACGATAATCAACAGCATGCATTGGAGCCTACCAGAGAATTCTCTGCTGGTTTCTAGGTATACAACTCGAAAAGAAGTGATTTGTGTACTTAAAGGGCACAGTCACCAAGTCCAATTGAATCCTTTGCAATTTTTCAGGAATTTGCTCTATCCCTTTCTTTTTCTGGATGGAGAAAAGAGAGGGGCCTTTAAGAAAATGATCTATGAGACCAGATGAGGACCATTCAATATAAATCTAGTTCTTTGGGTCAGGAAATGTCCAGACTTAGCTCTCACACAGATTCTCTCATATATTATTGTATTTAGTTGAATGTGATTTATCTTTTTTTTTTTTTTTTTTTTTTGCTTAAACTTTATGGTCCTAGAAGGGATTCTTCCTTCCATTTTAATTCCCATAGAAAGCTCACAATAGTGAGTAGTCAGAAATATTGTCAGTAATGATCTCTCTTTACCCTTTATTTCTGCCTATTTTCCAGTCATATCTCTTATCATAAATCTCACACATCACATCTCTTATCATAAATCCATGGTCACTTTAATAAGCAGATTACTTTTTAATAAATAGCATGTGTATTATGTTTTCCTTAGGTTTTTCCCCCCCTGTACAGCAAGATAACTGTATAAATATATATACATATATTCGATCTGTCAAATATTTTAACATAATTAACATGTATTAGACTTCCCGCCATCTAGGGGAGGGGGTGGGGGATAGGAGGGAAAAATTTGTAACAGAAAGCTTTGCAAAGGTCAATGTTGAAAAATTACTTATGCATATGTTTTGCAAATAAAAAGCTTTAATAAAAATTTAAAAATAGCATGTGTAAGTGGTCACCATAAATTTTGGTTTGAAGTACCTTTTGGGCTAAAGAGAAAAGGACCTTTGAGAACTGTAGATAGAACTTCTATCTATAAAGATAGAAGCTGCATTGGTCATTAAAAAAATGTTCCCCAAAACTACCTAATAGCAGCAAATATAAAACCAGATTTGACTTAGAGACTCTGTCATATTCCTTTTCACTCACTTCAAGGCTCTAGAAGGCTGAAGCAGACCTACACCTTCCCCCTTCATGCATTTCTCACCAAAAAATCCATCTTTCTGATTGCTACTGGAGTGATAAGAAAGCTTTGGCCCAACTATAGTGTATTTTAGTTTGTTCAACTTGTCTGTTGACCAGATTGATACTATTTCCCTGGGTGGTTTTCCCTTTTCCTCCTCCTCTACTTTTAAATTTCTTTGACATCTCTTTGGGTCAAGCAGGCAACTAGCCATGTGATAAAAATTGTTTGGACTTTCTACTGCTCTAGTTAGATTTATTTATAGTAGTTGACTGAGCTCTGAAATCTACCCTTTCTTTCTGTTCTTTCCACTTAGTTTGCTCACTTCTTCAGGACCACTTACTGTCTTTCACCTCTGATTTTGTACATTTCCCAATTTTTAAAACACCTTTATTCACTCAAGTCTTCCTCCAGTGCCTTAGTATGGGTTGAAGGTGACCCTTCTTAGCTCACGAAAATTTTGCCAGTGAAGGTCCAGTAGGGACCTGGTGATGTCTTATATGTCCATAGTCTGCCTTCTAAGGACCAACCTCAAAATTTGCTAGCTGTGTGATCCTGGACAAGTCACTTTACCTTGTTTGCCTCAGTTTTCTCATCTGTAAAATGGACTGGAGAAAGAAATGGCAAACCACTCCAGTATCTCTGCCAAGAAAACACCAAATGGGGTCACAGAGAATATCTTTGTCATATCCTTCTTTAGTCCAAGAATGACAAGTAGTAAATCCAAACAACTCTAAGGGCCATAATTAAGTAGAGATAAAATCTATGGGCTTAGGAAGGAAAGATAATTAAGGTTAGATGTCCTAAAGGCAGCTAATATCAAATATTTGAAAAATAGTTGCCAGAAATGCTGAACAAATCATGATATATGAAAGTGAAAGAATACTATTGTGCTATAAGAAATGATGATGGTTCATAAAATGTTTAAATAATTGCAAACTGAAGTGTGCAGAACCAGGTGAACAATTTATACAGTAACATAAGTATTATAGATAGTCAACTTTGAAAATTGAGCAATACAGTGACTAACCACAATTCCAAAGGATTCATGTTGAAACATGCTATCCACTTCCATATAGACAGCTAGTGTAATCAGTGCAGACTAAAGCATATTTTTCCCCTTTCTTTTTGGGAGGAACATAGAGTAATGCCGAAATTTGTTTTGTGTAACTATACTTATTTGTAATGGTTGGAGAAGGGGTGAGAGTGGAAATTTTAAAAAAGAATTAAAAAGTCTGCTAAAAAAAAAATTAATGAAGTTGGGGAATGGGAGCAGGGATGGGGTAGGGGAGATTAAAAGAAACAGAACTGCCAGAATGGACAAGACACCTTTCCCATTATTTCAATTTATATGAGGATTACTATCTTTCTACTTTTTCATTCTTTCCTGCCACTGCAAATTTTTGAGTTTCCTTATGTTCTCCTCTCATTTCTCTCTTATTTTTTTCTATTCTTCATTTGTGAATTACAGCCTTCTTATTAGATCTACTGGCTTTTTATACTTGACTTTCTTTCCTTATTCTATTTACATGTTCACATAGCCATTCATTCTTCTTTCTGTAGTACTGGCCTTTGTTTAACCTGTCAGTGGAATAACTTCACATTCCAAACTTCTAAAAACCCACTTGCAGCCACTCAAACCCAGAAATGCCTTGGGAGGTAGGGACAGTTCTTCCCTACTTTTATGAGTTTCTGATCACTGGAGGTAGTAGGAAAATAAACAGAAACTATGCAACTTCTTTCTTTTAAAATCCTACTCTTTCCAATTGTTCCAGTCACTTTCCTTTGGCACTTCATTTTTAAACTACACTTGTTTTATTCCTACTTCCCCTGCACTCCTTTAAACAGCAATAGGTATCATATTGCCAATTTTCCTCTTGTTTTCAAATTATTTCCCTTCTATCTCCTAGCGTTCTCTCAGTCTGATAATTTAGCTGCCTCTCATTCTGGATTTCATTTATCACTCTTCAGCTTTTTCTTCTTTCCCAAATAAAAACTGTTCCACAACTAACTGGAAAAGTCTTAAGGTTGAAAGAGCTAGTTACAGTGAGTAACAAATCTAAAAGGTTTGCCAGTTTGTGAGGCTGGCCAGCTCAAAGGTCCATCCTCTCCCAAGCTACAAGATAATAACAACTAATATTTATCTGCTGCTTTAAAAGTCTGAAAAACTCTTTTATTCACATCATCTCATTCAGCCCTCAGAAGAACACTGTGAGATAGATGTACTACAGATAATGTATGCATTTTACAGATGAGGAAACCAGCTAATTAGTTTTGAGAAACAGCATTTGAATCCAGGTCTTTCTGCCTCCAAATAGACCACTCCATCCTTTTCTGGTACAAGAAAATCTGTATATTGTGTGCAAATGTCAAAACCTGAAGTTCTCTTTAGGTGTCTCTTGTTACTTCTCCCAGAGAATTCAGTTGATTGGTCAATCAGTCAACAATTTAATAAGCATCTGCTACATGCAGGCACTTGAGGATATGACCACAAAAATGTCCTAGCCTTTAAAAAGCTTAGATTCCATCAGATAGCCTGATACATAAATTTATGCAAAATATACACAAACATTCAAGAAATGAACAGTGACCTCATCATAGTTTCTTTGAGAGTAATACATTTATGTTAATAATTAACCTTTTTAACCTGCATCATTTGCTTGGCATACGGAACCACAGCAGAGGCAGAAATCAAGATCTTATTCACAAAGAGTTTTGCTTTCTATTTTAATCATCTTTAAGTGGGAAAGCTGGCTACCACTATGTATGCCAAGCCACTTCTTTCATTGCAGCTTTCTCTTACTCTTTTGATATTTCATGAATACTGGTAGAATTCATAGCCAATCCATCCTTTATCCTTGCCATCCTTTATCCTTGCACTTTAACTGTTACAAAGCAACTCATGAATCTTGTACTGCCATTGTGTCTAAATTTCTCAGTCACATAGCAAATATCTGTCTGGTCTGTCTTTCCTTTTCTGAATTATTCAATCAAATACTTGTCATCTAGATACTGAGTAACTGCAAACCTCATTCCCTCACAACACTTATTGCCTTAGTCCAAGTAAGAGATCTTGACATCTTTCTTCGCCATTCCCTAGAGGAATCAGATGGTGACCTGAGGACCAAAAAGGATCTCAGCAGCAGCCACCATCAGCATGTGTATGTGTACTGTTTGCACAACAGAATGTTAGACACTGGGCATAGCCAGTTTCGTTCTTCAGAGGGCTGCAATCTAGTTGGAGAAACAGAACATATACATAGTAATTGAGGATAGTGCCTGATTACATAAACTTCAGTGACAAATGAACTTTGCAAACAATAAATTGGGAGGGGAAAGTACACTAAGGTTAATGGTTTTTTCCCTTAGGATTTCTCCATTATGAGAGATTTCTAGCCTCTTTAAGAAACAAAATATATCTTCAAAGAGAACTGCGTGATATCTTTGTAAATATACCCAGAAAGAAATGATTGAGGCCAGAGGTACAGAAATATTCTTAATCTGAGCCTTTGGTGGCCTTTTGGCACTGAGTCATACCTAATCAGTTGGAAAATGAAGCAAAGCTTGCAAAGCTGCCTCATTCCATGAGCTACAAAATTCCCACATGCATTGTAATCTGTCTTTTTACCTGAAAAAGCCATGCAGCCTTGGATTTATCATTTTTGATTCAGTTTTGATCTCTAGATTCCATTTTGGCCACCTGTTTACATAAGAGGGAAGTTGCATTACTTCCTGGGGAAAAGCAAATGAAAGCTGGGTGAGCATCTCCTGTTTGTAGGTTCCATGAAATAAACTTTTCCCTTTGATCATTTCAAGCCCAGACTTTTTTTTTTATTTTTAATTTTGCATACATATTTTACATTGCTTTATTTCAAAATATATTTTTACTTAATGCATTTTATTTTTCTAATTACATGTAAAATTTTTTCAACATTCATTTTTGTAAGATACTGAGTTCCAAATTTTTTTTCTCCCTCTTTCCCTTAACTCTCCTTTCCCCAAGATAAGCAAGCATAGATTATACATATACAATCATTTTAAACATATTTCCATATTAGTTATGTTGTGAAAGAAAAATAAGAACAAAAGGGAAAAACCACAAGAAATAAAAAGACAAAAGGTGAAAATAGTATTGTCTCCATTGTTCTATCTTTGGAAGTAGATGACATTTTCCATCTCAAGTCTATTTGATCTAGAAGAGCCATGTTGAACTCAGTTGATCATCATATAATCTGGCTGTTGCTGTATACAATGGTTTCTTGGTTCTACTCACTTCCCCTAATATCAGTTCATGTAAGACTCTCCAGGCCTTTCTGAAATCATCCTGTGGTCATTTCTTATAGAACAATAATATTCCATAACACTCATATACCATAATTTATTCAGCCATTCTCCAATTGATGGGCATCCACTCAGTTTCCAGTTCCTTGCCACTACAAAAAAGGGCTGCCACAAACATATTTTACACATGTGGATCCTTTTCCCTCTTTTATGATCTCTTTGAGATACAGACCCAACAAGGAGAATGCTGGATCAAAGAATATGCACAATTTGATAGCCCTTTGGAGCCAGATTTCTAATAGTGAAAACCCCGGAAAGTTCTCATCCTGTCTCTGCCACTATGTAGCTTAACTTCTCTAAGCCCCCATTTTTCTTTCTTATAATAAGGGGGTTGGATTCAATTTTTCCAAAGTTCTTTTAAACTCCAATATATTGTTAATATCTCCACAAGTTTGTAAACATAAGGTACCTATTACCAGCCTTTAAGATTGACAGAAGATCCAAAGGACCTTGCTTTCCTTAACTTTCTCTAAGATATCATGGGAAAACTAAAAAGAAAAGTTTCCAAATTGTGTGAGGGGATGCTTGTTGCTTAATAGAATTGAAATAACCCAAAATCCAAGCTGAGCTTAGCATGTAGGGCTAATCAGGTTCAAGACCTGAGCAGATGTAACAGAGGGACAATCCCAGACCTGATTATTTTACCTCTTTCAAGAACAGTCAGCCCCACCTTAAACCATAAAGGGTTCCCTTGTCTTTTGCTCTGACCATTGTCATAAAGGCTGGTACATCAGAGCTACTGACGAGATTGATCTAATCCCATACCAAGATGAATGTGTGTCTTTCTGTCTGTGCCTGAAATACCTGTGTGGAGATTTTAGGACTTGTAAGTTGGTGGCAGACTCAGTGCGTGCTGACAGTGGGGACCCCTTGTGCCCAAGGTTTCCTTTGCTGTTTCTGGCAAAGAGAACAGAGGGGTTGCTGCCATGATGAAGGACAGGAAGGAGGATCGAGCTGAGTGCACGTTATTTGTGGATTGGTGCACCCACAGGTGCCCCTTATTCTTCCGCTCAGTGTGACAGCCTGGCAAAGTTCATAATATCTCACAGCTTCAAAAAAAAGTCCAACCACCCCAGACTTCCCTTTCCTGTCTTCTAAAATAGGAGTAAGACATTTCCCTCAGTGTGATGTCAGCTGTCACGAAATGAAAGAGGGGAAGTGTGCTGACATGGGGCACCCAGAGCTGGAGGCAGCAAGTAACCCTAGTTCTGTGCCTTTGTTTTTCCAGGCTTGGTGCAGATTCCAGTGAGCATGTATCAGACTGTGGTAACCAGCCTGGCCCAAGGGAACGGTCCAGTCCAGGTGGCCATGGCCCCCGTGACAACGAGGATAGCGGACAGTGCTGTCACCATGGATGGCCAGGCTGTGGAGGTGGTGACATTGGAACAGTGACACTGACCTGGATCATGGGGTCATTTTCTACTCTACAACAAAGAAGTTTTTTACACGTTTGCAGAAGTGCAATCAAGCGCCATTAAGTCTCCCAACTTTGGAAGCAAGTTTTGTTATCCTTTTTTTTTAAAGGAAAAAAAGGGGGGGGAAACAGAGGACACATGAAATGGCATTTTTTTAAAAGCACCACTCTTGATTTTCTGATGCAGTGGAGTCAAATTCAACATTGTTGATTTCACTGTCCAGAAAATGCCAAATTGTGGCAGGACTCCTTTCTGCGGAAAACGTGTGTATATATGTTTGTGTGTGTGTGTGTGTGTGTGTGTGTGTGTGTGTGTGTACATGTGTGTGTGGAAAAAATATATGTATATGTGTACATAGGTATATACACATTTACATATATATGAAATATATATATGTGTGTATATATGTATATATATATATATATATATATATATATATAAAAGAAACCCACATTAAATTAGCTGTATGAAATCAAGGTGAGCTGTGGAAAAAGTAATTCACCCAGTTTAGTGGGTGGTAGGTTACACAGTTAGACACAGTTGCTCTGCTATATGTTTCTACTAGGGCCATGCATTGAGCTACTGACAGACTCAGGCAGAGGTAGCCATGCCTTCTGAGAAAGCTGCCCTAAAAGAGGCAGTGAAATCTTTCTACTGGACTCACCCCAAGGAAAGGGACCGCGGAGTGGGGTGCATTGGGAGGTGTCCACACATGGGCAGGGATTGTGACCAAGGCAGAGCAGAGGTAGACACTCCTGGAGGCAGGGCCAGATTTAACACCACCCCTGAGGGGCCGGAGCCCCTCCTCCACCTTCCTTGGAAACCTTTTTTTTTTTTTTTTTTTTTTAAATGGCAATTTCAATTTTCTTTGGGCAGCCCTGATTTTGGTCTTATCCTTATGAACTGAAGAATAGAAAAGATAGGTAAGATTTGAGGAAACCTATGTAAGTGTTTGAGAGGGGGAGGGGGGATATATGTATGTGTGTGAGAGAGAAAGGAGGGAACAAGGGAGGGAGAAAGGAAGAGAGAAATTGTGTGTGTGGGGGGGAGAGACAGAGTGAGGGAGGAGAGGGATAGAGAGAAATCAATTTTCAAGGAACTGGAGATACCAACTACCTTAAACTTTGTGGCTTAACAATATTAAACCCCAGAACTGCAAGGTATGTCTGATTCACATAAGGTGTGACTGTTACTGATAATATTGGGTCAGAGTAAGAGAAAACAAGTGAACCATGGATAAAGTATGGATTCCCTACCCTCCAGGACTTTGATTCCCATTCATTTTTTTCTCTGCCTAAGTGACTTTGGAGATAGGAATGGAGGGTTTACATTTGTACCCCAGGATCCTGGACAGCACAGGTCCCATCCCTGTCTCAGCAAGCCCTGTACAGCTTTCCTGTCTTAACAGTGGCTGTTTGATCTGTATATTCTTTTTACTCTTAAACACAATTTCCCTGCTGCAAGCATTGGATCTCCAGTGGCAGATTATCACTTGAATTCCCAGCAAGCTGAACCTCTGCTCCTTGAACATAGGAATCCCTCTTCCTCTCTCCTCCCAGACCCTTTTCCCCCAGTGTGTGCAGCAGTGTATGTATTTAATGTTTTTTTAATACAACATTAAGAGATTCTTCATGTCTTGCTCAGCCTTTGAGAAAGTTTCAGATTCTCGGATTTGCTTGTTTTATATGAAGCTTTCCGATGTTCTTTGTATGTTTTTTTCTGTACGTATTGGGGGGAGGGGGAACATTTACATATAAACAGTCCTAAGTCTACAGTTTGTTATTTTTTTAATTATTATTATTATAATTATTATTATTTTTTATTGTCATTGTGAAGATGTCCAGTGGCTTTAAAGTCCTTGTTTCCTTTGTGGTGAAATAACCTCCTGGTAGTTTGAGAGATTGCCAAGAAGATGGAAAAAAAAAAAAAAAAAGCAAAAAAAAAAAAAAAAAAGCAAAAATCCAGTAGCAGAGCATGGAATCTGTGTTGTTTTCCCATTCTGTTTATTACTGCCTCATTCAATAAATAGTTACAGATGTGGCTACAGGAAGCGGGGATGTGAATTGTCTCTGGTGGGTGGGGAGTTGTGGGATAGATCTTGGCCTCTGAGACAAATAAACTACCTTTTAGGAGTGATTTTTTTATCTGTGGAAAATATTTGATATTTTAAGGTAAAGATTTATTTAGAATTATATTAAAGTTATCTAGAATTATATTAAGTATTTAATTTTCTGAGAAATAATTTCCCTGGAGTCAGGACCTGTAGCTCCAATGGGTATTGCCAGCTGGATATCCTCTTGCAAGAGATATCAAGGGAGAACACATGAAATTCAGGTTATCCTGACAGGGAGGAGTGGTTA
Source organism: Myrmecobius fasciatus (assembly GCA_023553655.1). Lineage (NCBI taxonomy): Eukaryota > Metazoa > Chordata > Mammalia > Dasyuromorphia > Myrmecobiidae > Myrmecobius > Myrmecobius fasciatus. The sequence continues at coordinate 27,953 of JAJPUD010014970.1, forward strand.
AATGTTGCAGCAGGCTCTTTTCTCTCAAAATTCGACAACCCCCCTCCAATCAGAACTCAGCAGAGTAATTGTCTTCTTCAGCTATTTGAAGGGTTGTGATCATGTGGAAAGAGGATTTGGAGGCTCCAGAGGGCAGAGCCCAAGCAGAGAAGCTTTTAGCTTTACGTAAGAGCAGACTTCCTAACCATCAGACCTGCCCAGAAGGGGAAGTTGGCTCTCTTCTTCCCTCACTGAGCATCTCCAAGCCAAGCCTGACCACTTGGTGGGCATATTTTGGAGGGGGTTCTTATCAGGCTGGGGGTTGGCTGAGATGGGTTTGATTTCTTGCTATGTCTGAGTTTCTACAATTCAGCACCATTATTTATTTAATGTGACATGACAGACCCTTAATAGAGTAGGTCTCTAGAGCCAAGAAGGTTGAGAACCACCAGAACGAGTTGCCAAGAGAAGACAGGAAATTTTCTTTCTAAAGGGATCTTTAAAGAAAGATTTTCATCCAACTGGGTTATTTGTAATTGCCTAAAGATGAGAAATAGATTAGCATTCTCCTATGTGCCAGTTTCTAGCACAGTGCCTTGCACAGAGGTAGGGGTTCAATAAGTATTTTGTGATTGAGTTAATATAACTGAAGTCTACAAAATCATGACAAAGTCATGACAAAACCATGAATAGGGCAAATAGAGACTGGTTCCCTAATTCTAGAGGTAGAGGGAGACTTACAAATCTTATATTGGTTCAAATATATACTGTGCTTTCCTCAAAAACTCCCACCTATCTACTCCATCAAAACTCTGAAGTTTGCACCACACCAAATAATGGTCAAGAAATCCATCGAGAAGCTTCTACTCCAGAAGTGCATAAGAAGTTAGCTAGAAGCCTAAGGAAAATGGAAAGGGGACCATCAAAGCCAGCACCAGTATGAGGGAACGTATCAGAAATAGGTCCAGAACATGTATAACCTGCAAGGCTCTGTGTCTGAAAGAGCAGAAGGATCCTCAGAACAAGTCCCAGCAGAAGCCTCAAAATCAATAGAACTGAGAAAACCCAGACCTAATGATTCTGAGATGTTAGAGAAGACTCTAAAGGTCCAGTACTATGAACCTCAAAAATCTAAGGGAACCTAACTGCAGGAGGTAGTAGAGAGCAGCAAAAATAGAGATCCCAGAATAAGAATAGCCCGGGACAAAGCCTGACCCTGACACAGAGGCTCAACTCAGGATCTAAACCTAAAGAGATAAATCAAAGAAAAAAATCAACTACTATCAAAAATCACTACAAATCTAGAAATCACCTAAAAGGAAGGCATAACTTCCCAACAACTGCAATTGGAGATTTAAAGGAAAAATAAGTTTTCCACATGCACTATATGAGTATCCTGAAGAAATAAAGTGAGAGATAAAAATGAAATTAAAACCCTAGAATAAAGAATTGAAAGATAAATAGCTTAGAAGAAAATGTGATAAATGTAACCCAAGAAATGTAGACTAGATCAAGCAGAAATCAATTAACTATGAGACAAGAAATATTGAAATATTATAAATGATTAAAAATATATATGAGAACTGATAAGGTCAAGTAGAGAGAACTTAAGAATAATAGAATTCCTCCAAAACCATGATGACCCCACCTCATCCCCCAAAATCCTGAACACTATTTCAAGAAGTCATAATGAAAACTGCCCAAATCAATTCAAAGCAGAGGACAAAGTACGGATATATAGAAGCTATTGTACATGTCTTTTAAAAAATATGTAGCCAAAATTCTAACACCTCAGTATAAAAGAAAAAAATATTGTAGGCATCTAGAAAGAAACATTTCAAGTACCAGTGAACTATAGTCAGGGTCACACAAGAACTAGAAAATTCTAACAACCAAAAGAGATATTGGAATAGATAACTTCAAAAAAAAAAAAAAAGATCATAGGCTTACAATGAAGAACAACTCGATCTGAAAAGAGTGAGAAATAGCACCTTTTATGAAATAAAGGACTTATCAGGCATTTTTTAATGGAACAACCAGAACTAAATAAAAACTTTGAAATGCAAACTTGAGTCAAAAGAAAACTAAAAAGGTAAATTTATTTAAGCAGCAAGCTTAGCTCTGTGATGATATAGTGCTAACATTCTAAAAGGGTGAGAAAAAAGAAGTGACCTTTTGGAAACTGATTGTCTTTAAAGGGTATTGAGAAATAAGATTGTGGGGAAAGATCCTGTGGGTATATTGTTTCTGTACTGAAGCTTTGAAGAAAGGAAATTGAAGGAAAAATAAAAGAAATGTACCAGTGTGTACAGAAGAAAAAAAGAAGTAAAACTTGCTATTTCTCATACATGAAAAGACAAGTCAATAATCATTTATTAAGCTTCTAACAGCATTGTGCTGAGAGGGGTGAGGGATAGTGGCTGATTTTAAGGAGTTTTAATAGGGAAAGCAATGTGCAAACTTTGTACAAACAAAATATATACAAGACAAGTTGAAGATAATCACAGAGAGCCAGAAAAAAAGGCTTCCAGAAGACAGAACTATACCTGAGCTTCGAGGGAAGCCAGGAAGCAGAGATGAGAAGGAAGGGGGAGTTCCAGACATTGGAGAGAGCCATGAGGAATAGCAAGGTAGGCATTGCTCCTGGAGTAAACAGACTGGAAAAGTAAGAAGGGAGCTGATCATGAAGGGCTTTAAAAGCCAAACAATCAATCACTAAAGCTTATTGAGTGGCTTGGAATGGGGGTGACCTGAACTTTAGAAAGACCACTTTGATAGTGCAACAGAGGATGAACTAGAGTGGGAGAAATTTAAGTCAGGGAGTGGAGGAGAATGTTCATCAAAGGAACCCAGCTCTTTCCTAAAATGGACAAAAGTGTTTTATAGATAGTTGAATGTAAACAAACTTCCTGATTTTGAAGTAGGGATTAGAAGGGGGAAAGAAATGAACTAGAATCTGCCATGTGCCTGGCACATATTAATTACTTGATAAATGCTTCTTGACTTAAAAGGGAGTGCCTTAGTTTGCCTCAGACAATTGGAAAATGACTGAACAAATTGTGGTATATAAGAAAATAGTATTGTGTCTTAAAAAAAAAAAAAAAAAAAGAGAAAGAGAAAGAGAAAGGGGGCAGCTAGGTGGCGAAGTGGATAGAGCACCAGCCCTGCAATCAGGAGGACCTAAGTTCGACCAGAATCTGGTCTCAGACACTTAACACTTCCTAGCTGTGTGGCCTTGGCCAAGTCACTTGACCCCAACTGCCTCAGGGAAAAAAAAATACAACTTCAGAAAAACCTAGAAGATTTGTATGAACTAATATATAAAGTAAAATGAGCAGGAGAGCAATTTACATGAGGACAGCCACATTATAAATATGTATGTGTGTGTGTGTGTGTGTGTATAACTCTTCCAAAGATATATATCTTTGGAAGAGTTAAGAGCTGGCAGTGATTGACCACATCACCAGAGGACATGAAGCATGTTATCTACACCATTAAAGTGAGGGACTCAAGATTCAGAAATAAACAGTTTTTGACATGGTTTCTGTTATGGATTCATTTTGTTGTCACAAGAATTTTTCTTTTTTAATATAAATTTTTAATTGGAAAGTAATGTCTTTTTTTTCCCACTCCTCCAAACATGGCCATGGAAATATATTTTTAAATGCACAAAAAAAGATAGAAAGAACTACAGATGAGTTGGATAGTTTTGAAAGTAACATTTTAAAAAATACATCAATCAGATTCATGGATTCATATTGAATCTTTTTTGTGTTGTGTTTAGAAATCCTTTCTTCGGGTGTTTGGAATTTTTAAAATATTAATTGTAAAACAAAAACAAATGTAGTATAGAATCATTCTTCTTACAATAGACATACCTTTTGTTTTATTTGTCATCCATCTGTAGGAGAAGCAAATAGGATCATGGGTCCTTACCAGTTCACACATTTGCTTGAAGGATCCACATTGACTTCTGCTACTGTCAATGTAAGGCAAAGAGGACAGATTTTTCCAGCTTGGATACTTGAAGTGACTGTGTGTATATTAATGTAAGAATTGCTGGTATTAAAGAATAAAATTATTCCCTAGTACCTCGTACCTCCCAAATCCTATACTTACTCACTGTTATAGATGAAATCCCATTATAAAGAACATGGGACAACCTAATGGTTTTATTATATTGGAATTTCATTAAAAGAAGTGTGTTTTTAGAAATCACATGATCAGTGTGTAGGAACAAAAAAAAAAAAAAAAAAAAACTTAACACACCCAATCTCTATTAAATTAGCAAGAAACGTTCTGAACCCAGTAAGAAAAAAAGGGAGGTCTCATTCACGTAATCATTATTCTAGAATTACTCTCAAGAGTAAAACTTCTTACTTTTCTTCAGGGTTCTAACAGCACCCTGAGTGTTTGGGAGTAATGCTGTTGACTCAAGCTCCCTTTCTGGAATTGTATTCCCTCCTTCCCCCCATTCCTTGATTATTAACCACTAGAAATTCATTTTTTATTTTCCATTTAGTGAATTAACATCAACTAGCTTTTCCAAAGGAATGAAAGATTGTAACAAACCCAGAAATATAAACATACCCACAAACACACATTTAGGGAACACTCTTGAAGTAGCAGGAAAAAGGTGTAAGAAAGGGGGAGGGCTATTTGAGAGAGGTGGTGGTCAGAAGCAAAATACTGGAGAGGAGGGAAAGGAAAGAGAAAAGCATAACTTGGGAACACTCAACTCCTATACTAAAGGGGAATGCTTCCTTTGGTCCCTGGGGAGAATGGGCTCAAACTTAACTCCATTCCTACTCAGTTCATTTCCAAGTGCATCATTAAGAATGGATAAGTCTACCACAGAGCTGGGTCCCAAAGATCGTTGCATAGAGCATTGATATCATGTTAGGAGAGAAAAATCAGAATCAGAACAAAAGAGAAAACTCATAAGAGAAAAATAAAACAGAAGAAAAGGGGGCAAAAAATGAACATTGTATGTGTTGATTTACATTCAGTTAACACAGTTTTCTCTGTATTCCGATGGAGTTTTCCATTCAAAGTTTATTGGGATTGCCTTGGATCACTGATCTCCTGAGAAGAACCGTGTCTGTCATCTTGCTGTTACTATGCACAATGTATTCCTGATTCTTCTTTCGGTCAGCATCAGCATTTTGTGTAAATTCTTCCAGGACTTTTTTTTTTTTAATTTACAAAACATGGATGGATAATTTTTCATCATTGACCCTTGCAAAACCTTGTGTTCTAAATGTTCTCTTCCTTTTCCCCACCCCCCCCAGATGGCAAGTAATCCAATACATATTAAAAATGTATAATTCTTATATACATATTTTCACAATGATCATGCTGCACAAGAAAAATCAGATCAGAAAGGGGGGAAAATGAGAAAGAAAACAAAATGCAAGTGAACCCCAAGGAAAAGTGAAAATACTCTGCTATGATCCACATGCAGTTCTCACAATCCTTTCTCTGGATGTAGATGTCTCTCTCCATCACAAGACCATTGGAAGTACAGGCCTTCCTAAAATCAGCTCATTCATAATTTTTTATGAAACAACAATATTCCATTACTTTCATGTACCATAATTTATTCAGCCATTCCCCATTTGATGGGCATCTTCTCATTTTCCAATTGCCATCACAAAAAGAGCTGCTACACGTGTGCTATTTTTGCACATATGGGTCCTTTTCCCACCTTTATGATTTCTTTGAGAAACATCCCAATAGAGACCCTTCTAGAACAAAGGGTATGCACAATTTATAACCACTTAGGCATAGTTCCAATTTGCTCTCCAGAATGGTTAGTTAACTAATTTTTAAAACATTTAAATCTACTTGTAAACAAAATTTAAATTATAAGATTTCAATTAATTAGATTTTAATTTTTGCACTTTACACGTAGAAATGAACAAATGACAAGAAAACCAGGTATTAATACAAATGTGAAAACTTCCTGAGCTCAGCACACATATATATATTTTTTTTGATTAAAGCTTTTTATTTGCAAAACATGTATGGGTAATTTTTCAACATTGACCCTTACAAAGCTTTCTGTTACAAATTTCCCCCCCTAGTCCCCACCTCTCCCCAAATGGCAGGAAATCCACTACATATTAATTATGTTAAAATACTTGACAAATCAAATATATATACAAATATACGTATTTCCACACTTATCTTGTGCAAGAAAAATTGTATCTACAAGAAAAAAAAAATCTGAGAAGGGAAACAATGCAAGCAAACATCAATAGAGAGCATGAAAATGTTATGTTGTGGTCCACATTTCATATCCCTCTCTCTGGGTGTATATGGCTTTCTTCACTGAGCAGTTGGAACTGGTTTGAAGCATTTCATTGTTAAGAGCGCCATGTCCATCAGAATTGATCATCATATAGTTTTGTTGCCATGTATAATGATCTCCTGGTTCTGCTCATTTCACAATCTGAGAAGAGATCCATAGGCCTCACCATACTGAAAGCTGACAGGGTCCATGACATAAAAATGCTTAAGAATGTCACCTTCTAGAGCACTGCAGAGATTCTCAGTCATGAAAATCTATCAATTCACTCTACTGTGCTTGCTCAGGCAGGAATTACTCATTTGAAATATTTTCAACATGGGTCAGCTTGAGCTTAACCCTCTCCTCTCTTTTGCTATCCTTAACTTTTCTTGCTTGTCTCAGCTCATTCTGCAATAATCTTTCTGGAGGATAAAATCATTAAAGGATTAAAACATAATTGAAAAAATTTTTTAATTTCTACAAAAATTTTGTTGGCTGTTTGGTAACCCAGTTCCTGCGTCTTTCGATATGTCCATGTATAAATTCACTCTTACAGTATAAAATCCTCAGAAAGTAAACCTAGAAAGAGCTCCATATGATCAGGACAACCAATTGCTGAACTGTTGAATAAGAAAGGAGTTAAACTTTCTCATAATTCATCTTTTTTTCTTTTCTGCAACATTGGTTCTGTTACCTCAAAAACTTTTCTTGCCTTTTCTGTCATTTTTATCAAAATATGGAAGGATTAGAGAGGCCTGGGGAGATTTCCATTATTTTAATGTTAAGTGAAATGAGCAGAACCAGGAGATCATTGTACATGGCAACAACAAGATTATATGATGATCAATTCTAATGGAGATGGCGCTCTTCAGCAATGAGATGATTCAGACCAGTTCCAATAATCTTGTGATGAAGAGAGCCATCTGCACCCAGAGAGAGAACAGTGGAAACTGAATGTAGATCACGACATAGTATTTTCATTCTTTCTGTTGTTGTTTGCTTGCATTTTGTTTTTCTTCTCACTTTTTTTCCCTTTTTGATCCGATTTTTCTTGTGCAGCAAGATAATTGCATAAATATGTATACATATATTGGATTTTACATATATTTTAATATTTAACATGTATTGGATTACCTGCCATCTAGGGGAAGGAGAGGAAATTTTGGAACACAAGGTTTTGCAAGGGTCATTGTTGGAAAAATTACCCATGCATATGTTTTGTAAATAAAAAGGTTTAGTTTTTTAAAAAGAATTTTTAAAAATCTGGAAAGAATCTATTATCCCAAAGGGTCCCTCCTGTATGTGCACAAATGTTTGTGGCAGCCCTTTTTGTAGTGGCTAGAAACTGGAAACTGAATGGATGCCCATCAATTGGAGAATGGCTGAATAAATTATGGTATATGAATGTTATGGAATATTATTGTTCTGTAAGAAACGACCAGCAGGATGATTTCAGAGAGGCCTGGAGAGACTTGCATGAACTGATGCTGAGTGAAATCAGCAGAACCAGGAGATCATTGTACACAGCAATAATAAGATTATATGATGATCAATTCTGATGGACCTGGCTCTTCAACAATGAAATGTTTCAAACCAGTTCCAGTTGTTCAGTGAAGAAAGCCATATACACCCAGGGACAGACCTGTGGGATCTGAGTCTGGACCACAACATAGCATTTTCACACTCTCTATTGATGTTTGCTTGCATTATGTTTTCCTTCTCAGGTTTTATTTTTCCTGTACAGCAAGATAACTGTATAAATATGTATACATATATTTGATCTGTCAAATATTTTAACATAATTAACATATTAGACTTCCTGCCATCTAGGGGAGGGGATGGGGGATATGAGGGGAAAAATCTGTAACAGAAAGCTTTGCAAGGGTCAATGTTGAAAAATTGCCTATGCATATGTTTTGCAAATAAAAAGCTTTAACAACAACAAAAAAAGAATCTATTATCTCATTTACATGGAAATGCAAGCAATAAAAGCTATTTGTCAGGAAGCAATGCCTCCCATCAAAAGAATGAACCTTTAATTAATAATAATTCCCAGGTATCAGCAAGCTAAATGAAGGAGGTGGGATTCAATGTAGGTAAGTTCTACTCTGCAAGTGAATCTTACTTTATGAAAACCAGACATATTGGGGCAGCTAGATGGTGCAATGGATAGAGTACCAGCCCTGAAGTCAGGAAGACCTGAGTTCAAATCTGATCTCAGACACTTAACACTTCCTAGCTGTGTGACCCTGGGCAAGTCACTTAACCCCAATTGCCTCAGAAAAAAAACAAAAACATTAAGTCATAAATATAAAAATGGGGACTGAATGATTATTTTTATTACAAAAGAATTCTTGATTCTATATATTTAAATAATTCATTAAAAATTAAATGTATACACAGATAATTAAATCATCTACTAAGTGAGAAGTAAATAATAGCTCACTTGTATTAACCACTTTGCAATTCACAACAATTCTATGAGGTAGATAGTATAACCAGAATTATTATGTTTCTGGTGTAAAGAAGTCCCAGGGAGAAAAGTCCCTCTATCAATGCCCATAGAATGGCTATAGATCATTGGCAGGGCAGAACTTGAATCCAGCTCTTTCTAACTCCAACACCAACTCTACCTACTATGCTATGCTGCCTTTCCATATAATTAGTATTATTCCATGACATTATATGACTAGTCCAGAACTAATAAGAAGCAGATATGAGACTCACACCTTATTATGGGCTCTGGTTTTGATTATGCCCCATTGTAAGAAAATTTGAAGTTGCAAAACAGCATATCTGGTGTAATAAGAGATATATTTAGGATATGAAACACCAGTTAGGAAAATGATATCTGAGAGTAGGGTTTGAATTTATGGAGCATGACTTAAATTGGGGGATGAAAGGATGATTTTGGTTAGGGATGAACCCTAAACATGATCTGGGAAGAACATGCTTATCTGCAATTTTGCAAATCTGATCGACAGAATTTAAACAAAGGAAAGTGAAATTGTGAAAACTCCTTACCTAGGTCCTTCAGGATAGAGACTACAAAGTAACTACAATGTAATTACTACATAAGATGGGAGAAAGAAACCCAAGCTTCATGAAGTCAACAATAAGTCACTGCTTCTGAGATCTTATACTCAGTGCACAAAGGACGGGTAACAAGCAAAATGAACCACATGCTACAGAAGTGGGCAAATTGGACCGCAGAGGTATCACTAAAATTTAATGGGATCATCTGGAATGGATTTTGTCTCTAATATAAAGGAATTGGTAGATAAAAGAGAAAAAAGGCAGAGATGGAGAGGAGTTAAAGTATACTCCAGTATCTTTGCTTAAAAAACAAAAAACAAAAAAAAAAAAAAACACCATGGACAGTCTTGATCATAATCACAAACAGGCGGACACAGCAATGACAGCAGTTCCTAGCAGTGTCTTGTATGCAATAAGAGTTTAATAAATGTTTGTTGAATTAAAAAGAAAAGATACTCACATTAGGAAATAAAAAACCAGAGAAAGGAGACATAGTGAAGAGCTTTGGGGGGGGAAGATTCATAGCAGAAACAAGGGATATTGCCATTCGAATATGCTACAAACCACCTGGACAGACACAAGAAATAGATGAGGAGTCTGGGAAACATCACACGTCTGGCTAGGAGACATCTTAGAGCAATTACATGAAATCGGCTAGAGCTCTCTGCCCAGGGCAAGAAAGCTAGTAATTTCTTGACTTGTCTTAATGATCATTTTATCCTTCAGAAAGATTATTGCAGAATGAGCTGAGGCTAGCAAGAAAAGCTAAGGATAGCAA
>JAJPUD010014971.1:0-39127 GCA_023553655.1 Myrmecobius fasciatus
ATTTGATTGCATTGTGTTGCCTTTCTCTGATTCTTTTTTTTTTTCTTGTAGATAGGATTTTTCTTGCATAACTTCTCAAGCATTTCAACATTATTAACATGTAGTGGACTTCCTGCCATCTCGGGGAAGGGAGGGGACTGGGGGTAAAATTTGTAATGGAAAGCTTTGTAAAGATCAATGTTGGGGAACTACCCATACATATGTTATACAAATAAAAAACTTTAATAAAAAAAGAATAGATTTTGGTAAATAATAACAAAATGGAAAAAGCACATAATTCCTTACAAAATAAATTTGATGAAATGGAAAAAGAAAACAACTCCTTGAAAAATAGAATTTGTGAAATAGAGAAAAAAATTCAATGAACAAAACAGAAAAGAAACAAAAAAAATTCAATTGGACAAATGCAAAAGGAGATTAGAAAAGGTAACTTTTGTGCTCATTTCATGTAGGTAGTATCAGTTCATTTAAGGATCTCCAGGCTTCTCTGAAATCACCCTGCTGATAGTTTCTTATAAAACAATAATATTCCATAACATTCATATACCATAACTTCTTCAGCCATTCTCCAACTGATGGACATTCACACAGTTTCCAGTTTCTTGTCACTACATAAAGGGCTGCCATAAACATTTTTGCACATGTTGGACTCTTTCTCTCCTCTAAGATCACTTTGGGATATAAGCCTAGTAGAAACACTGCTAGATCAAATGGTATGCACAATTTGATATATCTTTGGGCATAGTTCTAAACTGAGACCCTGAATGATTGGATCCATTCATCATTCCACCAACAATGTATTAGTGTCTCAGTTTTCCCACTTCCAACATTCATCAGTATCTTTTCCTATCATCTTTACTAATTTGAGAGCAGTGTAGTGGTACATCTGAGTCTTAATTTGCATTTCTCTGATCAATGGTGGTTTAGAGCACATATGGTAGAAATGGTTTCAATTTCTTCATCAGAAAATTGTCCATATCCTTTGATGATTTATCAGTTGGAGAATGGGCTTGGAATTCTAATAAATTACAGTTAGTTATCTGTATATATTAGAAAAGAGGCCCCTATCAGAATCCTTAAATGTAAAATTTTTTTTCCCAGTTTATTCCTTTCCTTCTAATCTTGTCTGCATTTTTTTGTTTGTAAAAAACCTTTTTAATTTAATATAATCAAAATTATTTATTTGGTGTTCAATAATGTGCTCAAGTTATTTGGTATAAATAAATAATCCTGGTATAAATCCTACTTGGTCATGATGTATTATCTGGAAATGACTTTCTGTGTTCTCCCTGGTAATAATTTAAGATTTTTGCATCAATATTTATTAGGGAAAGTGGTATATAATTTTCTTTTTCTGTTTTTGTCCCTACCTGGTTTAGGCATCAGCACCATATCTGTGGTATAAAAGGAATTTGGTAGGACTCCTGCTTTTCCTATTTTTTCAAATAGTTTTCATAGTATTGGAATTAATTTTTCCTTAAATATTTGTCAGAATTGACATGTAAATCCATCTGGTCCTGGAGATTTTTTCTTAGGGAATTGATTAATATAGCTTGTTCTATTTCTTTTTCTAAAATGGGGCTATTTAAATAATTTATTTCCTCTTCTGTTAAAGCAGGAAATCTATATTTTAAAGTATTCCTCCATATTATGTAGATTATAAAATTTATTCTCATATAGTTGGACAAAATAACACCTAATTGTTGTTCTAATTTCTTCTTCATTGGTGGAAAGTTCTCCCTTTTCATTTTTGAGACTAACAATTTCATGTTTATCTTTCCTTTTTTCTAATCAAATTAACTAAAGGATTATCTATTTTGTTGGTTTTTTTCATAAAACCAAATCTTAGTTCTATTTATTAATTCAATATTTTTTACTTTCAATTTTATTGATCTCTCTTTTTATTTTAAGAATTTCAAGTTTTCTAGCTTTTGTTTAGTTGCAAGCCCAGTTTGTTGATCTTCTCTTTCTCTATTATGCAAGTAAGCATCTAAAGATATGAAACTTCCCCTAATAACCACTTTGGCTGCATCCCACAAATTTTGATATGTTGTCTCATTATTGTCATTCTCTTGAATGAAATTATTAATTGTGTCTATGATGTGTTGTTTCTCCCATTCATTCTTTAGGATTAGACTATTTAGTTTCCAATTAATTTTGGGTCTATTATGCCCTGGCCTTTTATTGAATGTGATTTTTATTGTATCATGATCTGAAAAAAAAGTGCATTCACTATTTCTGTCTTTCTGCATTTGATTTCGTGGTCTATATGCTGTAATATATGCTGAAATTTTGTGTATGTTACATGAACTGCCAAGAAAAAAGTGTGGTCTTTTCTGTCTGCATTCAATTTTCTCCAAAGATCTATCATACCTAAATTTTCTGAAATTCTATTTACTTCCTTAACTTCTTTCTTATCTATTTTGTGGTTTTCTTTCTTATTTATTTGAGAGAGCAAGTTTGAGATCCCTCACTATTATAATTTTCTTCTTGCAGCTCTCCTAATTTCTTCTTTAGTAATTTAGATGCTATACCATTTGGAGCATATATGTTTACTATTGGTTATTACTTTATTATCTATGTTACCCTCTGACAAGACATAGTTTCCTTTTTTATTGCTTTTAATTAGATATATTTTTGCTTTTGTTTGATCTGAGATCAAGATTGCTATCCCTGTTTTTTTTTTACTTCATCTAAAGCAAAATAAATTCTCTTCCAGCATTTTACCTTTACTCTGTATGTACCAATCTACTTTAAATGCATTTCTTATAAACAACATATTGAAGGTGGCTATCTATTCTGTTTTATGGGAGCGTTCATCCCATTCAAACTCACAGTTAAAATGAATAATTCTGTATTTCTTGCCAATTCTGTATTTCTCACCATCTTATTTACCCCCCCCCCATTTTTTTCTCTTTCATTTCCCCCTTTTCCTCTTTCCCAATATTTTGCTTCTAACCACCACTTCCCACAAACAGCCCTCACCTCTACAGCCACTCTCCCTTTCTTATACTTTTCCCTTGCTACTTTTGTTTTCTCTTCTATCTGCCTCCCGCTTTCCTTTCCCCTTTCCATCCCCACATCCTTATAAGGTGAGACAAGTTTCTATATGAAGAGAAACTTCTAATATTGTCTAATATTATCTCTTTAAGCCAAAGCTGATGAGAATAAGATTCACACAATGTTCATCCCCCTCCTTTCTTTCCCTCAATTATAATGTCTTCTTTGCCTCTTCATGAGATGTAATTTACCTCATTTTACCTCCATTTTCCTCTTTTTCCAGGACAATTCTCTTGCCACCTCTAGTTTCTTTTTTATATTATCACAGTAAAATTAAATACCTGCGCACTTTAAGTATACCCATAACAGAGATACAGTTCTCAAGCATTATTTCTTTTTTATCTTTTTATGCTTCTCTTGGGTTCTGTATTTAGAGGTCAAAATGTTTGTTCATCTTTCATGTTTTTATAATAAATAAATTAAATTCCCCTGTATCATTGAATGTTCATCTTCTTCCTGAAAGATAATGAGTTGTTTTGTTCTGTAGATTTTTTTTCCATTTCACAAATTCTGTTTTTCAAGGGGTTGTTTTCCTTTTCCATTTCACAAATTCTGTCTTTTAAGGAGTTATTTTCTTTTTCCATTTCACAAATTCTGTTTTGCATGGAGTTGTTTTCTTTTTCCATTTTGTCAAATTTATTTTGTAAGGAGTCATATGCGTTTTCCATTTCACTAAGGAGTTTTCGTCAGATAATTTTTGTGTTTCATTTTCCAAACCCTCTTGTAAAGTTCTCATTTCCTTTCCCCATTTTTCTTCTAACTCTCTTTTAGATCCTTTTTGACTTCTTCCAAGACAGCTTTGTAAGATGGGGAGCAATTCATATCACCCTTTGGGGCTTATCTGGAGATGATTTGCCTTTAGTTTCCTCAGGCTTTTTGGTCTGTTCTCTTTCCCCATAAAAGCTATCTATGGACAGAGTTCTTTTTGCTTTTTTGCTCATTTTAAAAAGTTTAACAGTTTGATGTCTGCTTTTAAGGGAAAAGGAAGCTTGTTCCAAGTTTCCTCTACTGGTGATAGCACTCTGCTGGGGCGGTGCTGACTAACTTCTGGTGCTGGGAGGGCAGGGCCAGTTCCTAATGTTGTGGGTTTTGCTTTTTGTATTTGTGTTGGATGTCTTACAGCAATCTGCTAATCTACTGACTTGCAACCAGGATAATAGCCAATACTACTGTAGATTCCCCCTGGTAGATTCTCTGACATGTGGAGCTCACACCATTCTGGTTCTCTGCACTGCCTGCAGTCAGGTGCCTGCACTTAGTTGCCAGGGTTTGGCTCACCTCACTTTGTGACTGATTGAAACAGACTTTTTTTTGAACATCTTCCAAATTATCTTCTGCTGGAAAATTGTTACACCACAAATAGTTGTGGGTTCTGTCACTCTAAAACCAGTTCAGAGGCTGGATTTGCTGTTAATTTAAGAGACATGGGGAGAGATAAGAAAAAGATGTCTCTGGCTCCACCTGATATGTTTCACTCTTGAGAACTGTATCTCTGTTATATAAAAACTAAACTAGAAGTGGAAAGGGGATTGTTCTTGATGAAGAGAAAAGGGGAGGTAAAATGGAGTAAATTACATCTACTGAAAAGGCAAAAAACTATTACAATTGAAGGATAGAGGGGGGAAGATGTTCATTGTAAGAGTAAAGAGTATTTTGTTGTTGTCATTTCTTTGTATATTTAGTACTTAATACATTGTCTTGCACATAATAAAAATTTGATAAATGCTTACTGACTAACTGGAAGAGTTCATGTTACAGGCTCAAATGAAATTCATGCTTTTAACATATTATTCTCTACTAGGAAGGATCTTTACAAGGTTGTAGAGGATAGGAAAAGTGACTCAAAAAATGAATAGGGACAAAAACTGCCCAAAAAAGAAATAACTTGGAGTTCTGTCAAAACATAATTAAAAGGATAGTTATAAATACATGAAAAAAGAAAGCAGTGTTCACAAAAAACCAACAGAGCTATTTCATGAATGTATATGTTGAGTAATTTTCAGTCATGTCCAATTCTTTATAACTCTTTTGAGGTTTTCTTGGAAAAGATACCGAACTGGTTTATCATTTATCTCTCTAGCTCATTTTCTGGATGAGTAAATTGAGACAATAAAGAGTTAAGTAATTTTTTCAGGTAGTCTGAGGATCAAAAAAGTTAGGGTTTCCTGGGTCCAAATCCAGTACTCTATCCATTGCACCACCTAGCTGTTTTGACATGGAGGCATTATGCATAATTTTATTTCCTTTTTTTTTAAACAGTTGTTAAAATAGGTAAATCAAAAAAATGTTGTTGCTGTAATTTGTATAGTTTTGAGCAAAGCATTTTATACAATTACTTAGATCATTTTTTCTTCATTTTTATTAAGCTTTTTTATTTTCAAAACATATGCACAGATAATATACAACATTCACTCTTGCAAAACTTTATATTCCAAAATTTTTCCCTTCCTTTCTCCCACCTCTTCCCCTATATGACAAATAATTCAATATATGCTAAACATATGAAATTCTTATATATATGTATGTACATATATATATAATATATATGTATGTACATATATATATAATATATATGTATGTACATATATATATAATATATATGTACATACATATATATAATATATATGTATATATATTTCCACAATTATCATGCTGCACAAGAAAAGTCAGATCAAAAAGGAAAAAATGAGAAAAAAATTAAACAAACAACAAAAAATGAAAATATTATGTGGTGATCCACACTCAGTCCCCACAGTTTTCTCTGTGGGTGTAGATGATTCTCTTCATCACAAGACCATTGGAATTAGACTGAATCATTTTATTGTTAAAAAGAGCTATGACCATCAGAATTGATTATTGTATAATCTTGCTATTGCCATGTAAGATAATCTCGTGGTTCTCCTCACTTCACTTAGCTTCAGTTCATGTAAGTCTCTCCAGACCTCTCAGAAATCATCATTTTGATAGTTTTTTATAGAACAATAATATTCCATAACATTCATATACTATAACTTATTCATCCATTCTCCAACTGATGGGTATCCACTCAGTTTACAGTTTCTTGCCACTACAAAAAGGGTTTGCACAAACATTTTTGCACATGGAGGTTCCTCTGGGATACAGGCCTATTAGTGACATTGCTGGATCAAAGGGAATGCACAGTTTGATAGCCCATTGGACATAGTTCCAAATTGCTCTACAAAATAGTTGAATCAGTTCACAACTCCACCAACAATGTATTAGTGTTCCAGTTTTTCCACATTTCCTCCAAAATTCGTCATTATCTTTTCCTCTTATCTTAGCCAAATTGAGAGGTGTGTAGTAGCATTACAGAGTTATATTAATTTGCATTTCTCTGATCAATAGAGAATTAGAGTACCTTTTCATATGACTAGAAATGTTTTCAATTTCTTCATCTGAAAATTATGTATTGATATCTTTTGCCCACTTATCAATTGGAGAATAGCTTGATTTTTTTTCTGAGACAATTGGGTTTAAATGACTTGCTCAGATTCATACAGCTAGTTAAGTGTCTGAGGCTAGATTTGAACTCATGTCTTCCTGATTTCAGGGTACATGCTCTGTCCACTGCACCACCTAACTGCTCCCAATAGCTTGAATTCTTATAAAGTTGATTAGTTCTTTCTGTATTTAGAAATAAGGCTTTTATCAGAACCCTTGTATGTAAAAAGAAAAAAAAATCCTCAGGTTATTGTTTCCCTTCTAATCTTCTCTGCATATTATTTTTGGATAAATTTCTCTTTGTATCTCTTGCTGCTGAACTTTGTTCATAATATATAAAAATGCTGATGATTTATGCAAATTAATTTTGTATCATGCAACTTTGCCAAAGTTGTGAACTGTTTCTAGCCAGTTTTTAGTTGATTCTCTAGGATTTTCTAAGTATACTATAATATCATTTGAAAAGAGTGATAATTTGGTTTCCTCATTACCTACTGTAATGCTTTTAATTTCTTTTTTTCTCTTATTGCCAAAGTTAACATTTCTTTTTTTTTTTATTAAAGCTTTTTATTTGTATAACATATGTATGGGTAGTTCCCCAGCATTGATCTTTACAAAGCTCTCCATTATAACTTTTACCCCCAGTCCCCTCCCCTCCCCTAGATGGCAGGAAGTCCACTACATGTTAATAATGTAATAATAGTTGACAAGTTGTGTAAGAAAAATCCTATCTACAAGAAAAAAAAACAGAAAAAGGCAACACAATGCAAGCAAACATCAATAGAGATCATGAAAATGTTATGTTGTGGTCCATATTTCATATCCCTCTCTCTGGGTGTATATGGTTTTCTTCAGTGAACAATTGGAACTGGTTTGAGACATTTCTTTGTTGCAGAGAGCCATGGACCTCAGAATTGATTGTCATATAGTATTGTTGTTGCCGTGTATAATGATCTCCTGGTTCTGCTCGTTTCACTCAGCATCAGTTCATGCAAGTCTCTCCAGGCCTCTCTGAAATCGTCCTGCTGGTCGTTTCTTACAGAACAATAATATTCCACAACATTCATATACCATAATTTATTCAGCCACTCTCCAATTGATGGGCATCCATTCAGTTTCCAGGTTCTAGCCACTTCAAAAAGGGCTGCCACAAACATTCTTGTACATGTGGGACCCTTTCCCTCCTCTAAGATCTCTTTGGGATATAGGCCCAAAAGAAACCCTGCTGGGTCAAAGGGTATGCACAGTTTGATAACTTTTTAAGTGTAGCTCCAAATTGCTCTCCAGAATGGTTGGATCCATTCACAGTTCCACCAACAATGTATTAGTGTCCCAGTTTTTCCACATCTCCTCCAAAATTCGTCATTATCTTTTCCTCTTATCTTAGCCAAATTGAGAGGCGTGTAGTAGCATTACAGAGTTTCCTGTCATTTTAGCCAATCTGACAGGTGTGTAGTGGTACCTCAGAGTTGTCCTAATTTGCATTTCTCTGATCAATAGTGATTTGCAGCAACTTTTCATATGACTAGAGATGGTTTTAATTTCATCATCTGAAAATTGTCTGTTCATATCCCTTGACCACTTATCAATTGAAGAGTGGCTTGAATTCTTATAAATAGGAGACAATTCTCTATATATTTTAGAAATGAGGCCTTTATCAGAACCATTACATGTAAAGATGATTTCCCAGTTTGATAAAGCTAACATTTCTAATACAATGTTGAATAGTAATAGTGATTAGTGGGCAATGTTGTTTCACCCCTGATCTTATTGGGAATAATTCCAGTTTGTCTCCATCACCTATGATGCTTGCTGAGATTTTAAATAGATAATACTGATCATTTTAAAGAAAACTCCATTTATTCATATAGGGTGAATAGGTCTAATAGGAATGGGTGTTGCATTTTGTCAAATACTTTTTCTGCATCTATTAATATAATCATATGATTTTTTGTTAGTTTCTTTAATGATATAGTCAATTATGCTAACAGTTTTCCTAATATTGAACCTGTCCTGCATTTCTTCTATGAATTCTACTAGGTCATGTTTTCTTATTCTGTAGATAGTTTTCTGTAATCTCTTTGCTAACATTTTATTTAAGATTTTATTTTCAATTTTATTAATCTCCCCTTTTATTTTCAATATATCAAATTTGATATTTAATAAGGGTGTTTTAATTTGTTCTTTTTTTACCTTTTAAGTTGCAAGTCCAAGTCATTGATCTTCTTTTTCTCTGTTTTATTCAAGTAGGCATCTAGAGATGTGAAACTTCCCCTAAGAATTGCTTTGGCTGCAAACCATAAATTTTGGTATGTTGTCACATTGTCATTTTCTTGGATGAAATTATTGATTGTGTTTTATGATTTCTTTTTTCATCCACTCATTCTTTGGGATTAGACTAGTTAGTTTTCAATTGATTTTGGATTTATTTTCTTCTGGCTTTTTATTTCATGTAATTTTTATTGCATCATGATCTGAAAAAAAAATTTACCATTTCTACCTTTCTGTATTTGTCTGGAAGTATGCCCTAATATATGGTCAGTTTTTGCCTAGGTTCCACATCTTGCAGACAACAAAGTGTACTCCTTTCTGTCTCCTTGTACTTTAAATGTTTTTCTTGTAAACAACATAGTACAGCATTGTGGCTTCTAATCCCATCTCCTATTCACTTCCATTTTATGGCAGAGTTTATCCCATTCACATTCGCAGTTAAAACTACTAACTCTGTATTTCCCACCATCTTATTTTTTCCATGTTATACTTTTTTCTTTCCTTTCACCCTTTCCATCTTCCCCAGTATTTTGCTTCTAACCACCCCTTCCCTCAAACAGCTCTTCCCCTTTCTTATACCTTTCTCCTTCTACTTCTTTTCTGCCTTCTATTACCCTCCTTTTTTCTTTTCCTTTTCCCCTCCTACCTTCCTATAGGTCTTTCTACATGAAGCTAAATATGTCTGATATTCTCTCACTAAGTCAAATCTGATGAGACTAAGATTTACACAATGCTCACCCTCCTCTCTTCTTTCCCTCAATTGTAATGTCTTTTTTGTCTCTTCATGAGATGTAATTTACCTCATTTTACCTTCATTTTCTTCTTCTTCCAGTACAATCTTCTTTCTACCTCTAGTATCTTTTTTATACTATCATAATAAAATGAAATTATAACTGTACTCTCTATGTATACCCATAACAGATATACAATTCTTAAATAGCCATCAAATGCCTCCATTTCCTCATTTTTTTCTCTCTTCAGCCTCCTACAATTTGACTTTTGCTTCCATTAACATATTGAAACTGCTTCATCAATAATCTAATCAAGATTATAATACTAATAATATTTTTCTCTTTGGCTAAGAAGGAAATTTAATGAATTAAATGGAGAGGCCAAGGTTTTGGTCTTGATACTTAGATAATCTGATAATAAAATAAACCATCTTGAAGAAGGTTGTGTTAATGGGGGAAAGAGTATTAAAAGATGGAAAAGTAGTGAATGACAATGAATTTCCAGGGTGTTTCTGAACTACTAATATAGTAATAATAGGGCAAGAAATTGTGACGTGAAAGCTGTTGGATCATCAGCATGTTTGCTAAAGTTATTGGAGATGACACTGTCACAATGTAAAGAGAAAAATGTGAATCAGAAAATAAAGTCATTCCTAAAATAGAAATGTATGTTCAGTTCCCAACATAGATCACTTCTAATTCCCACTATTGATTAGTTGTGTAATCATGGCTGCCATTCTTCAATGTACTCAAAACACACAAATAAATGGTTTTATTCTCATTCTACCATTATCAGTAATGTTTGGCCTAGAAAGCAGAAGATTTGAAGTGACATACAAACTATTTTCAGGGATTTGAAAATCTTTGACATGGATATTGACAAATAAGTGACCCTTCTACTTGCCAAAGTAACCCCCTTCACATGGGAACTTAAGTCCATCTTATGCCATCTTCTTCAGCAGACTGAAGCCTCAATTATTCATCCTTTCAAACATTTAACCTTTCCCTTTGTATTGATTTCTTCACTACTATCTACAAACATATCTAAATCTCCTCTTTCCTTAAAAAACATTTCCTAGAATCTATTATTCTTTTAAGTTATTATCCACTCTCTTCTTTTTCTTAACAAATCTTTAAAAAAGCTTCATGAACTCACTCAATTTCCTATTTTCTCATTTCTCAATCCTCTGCAATCTTCCTTTCCACTTTCATCACTCAATTTAATCTGTTCTCTAATTAACAGTGATTTTTAAATTGCCAGATTTGATGATATTTTCTAACTTCTCATTCTTTTATTTTCTCATGCACTGACATTGTGGAATACCTCATTCTGAAAACTTTTGCTTCTCTTTTTGTGACACTACAATCCCTTAATTCTTTTTCTATCTGCCTGTCCATCCTCTGCTTTCAGTGGTTCATCAACAATATTATGCTCCCAAGATTCTGTTCTAGATTCTCTTCTTATCTTACTCTATATTCTCTCACAGTAAGATTAAAAGAGCTCATTTTAAATTATCATCTCTACACAAATGACTCAAGTTTTGTATGTACACATACATGTGTATATAATTATATACAAATGTATATATGATATATATATGTATATGATATAAAGATATATATGTATATGATATACAGATGTATAAGTACTCACACATGAGTATAGGAATTACATATACATATATATATATATACACACACACACACATGAATGAACTATTTATCAATTGGTTATTACATACAAAGCATTGTCATTACAGCCTTTAAAGTATTCATATTCTAATTGGGGGAGGTGGGGCAACATGTAGAGAATACTTTAGGTACAATTCAGAATTTCATGTCTCATGCATTTATAATACAATTTTAGTACATATGATAATGCTTTTTTTCTAGCAATTTCTGTTGTTGAACCATTTAATACTTCCAAGGAATTTTCTGACAAAAATTTGTAAGTATTTCATACTTTTGCCATTTTCTTCTTCTATCTTTCTTATTTGATTTTTAAAAATTCTTTTTGTATTCTTTCAAGAAGACTTTTTGCATTTGAGACTACATATTCTTTGAGACTTCACATGTAGGCATTTTGATATTTTTGTCCTTTTCTGTGTTTATGTTTAGAGTTTCACTGTTGCCATTGTAGATTTCTGTAATCAGAGCTCTTTCCTTTTTTAAAAAAAAACTAATTTTTAGTCTATTCCATGACATTTAATATTAGCACAGGGAAGATTATCTCAAGCTTCTTGTATTGGAGGGCAGGGATTTAGTCACTAGTTTTTTGCACCGGAGCCTCAGATGCTAGTGACTTGTCTACTGCAATGGGCAGCTTAGTTTTGTTGCACTTGTTCTACCAGGGTTTTGAAGCCTTCAGTGCTGGAGCTGGAGGCCTTTCATCTGGCCTGCTATGCCACTAACTTGCTGAGCCAGAATGGAAAAATTTGATTGCTTATTTGTTCTGTAGCTAAGTACCTCCTGTTGGCTTACCTGGGCACTGTCTGCACTAGGCTACATTCCCCTTTTGATCAAGGAAAAGAGACATTTCCTGAAGTTTTTCAATGTTACTTGGGGTAGAAAAATTTATTCTTGCTTTTCTCCACCATTTTGGTTCTGCCCTTAAATTTTTCTTGTCCAAACCTAAACTCATTATCTTTTCTTTAAAACTGTCTTACCTTTTATATTCCCCTATTTCTATTAAGGCATCTTTATCCTCTCAGTATCTCTAGTTCATAGCCTCCAGCATGAGTCCTTATTCTCTTTCATCCAACATATCAAATCATATGTCAAATCTTATTTCTATTCTAAGTCTCTTTTATCTGATATGACACCGTCTCTGTTCATATAGCTATCACCTTAAGTTCAAGCCCTTCATTACTCCTCATATAGATGACTGAAATGACTTCCTAACTGGCCTCCCTGCTTCAAATATTTCACCATTCCAATCCATCTCACAACATTATGTTAAAGTAATTTCCCTTCACCTCAGAACTAACCATGTGAATCTTCTGCTCAGTCAATTCCAAGAGTTTCTTATTGTCTCTAAAATAAAATATTAATTCTTCAGTATAACATTTAAAGAGTATCCATAATATTGTCACAGAATATCTTTCCAACCCTGTTGCCTATTACTCTCCTCCTACAATTCATTCCATCCAAATTGGCCCTTTTTATAGGATATATACTATAATCCCTTATATACAACAATCTATCTATATAACATTTCTGTGCCTTTGTACCAATTATTTCTTTTGCCGACAAACTTCACATCCTCACAAAAGTCTACGTCTTCTTCAAGATGCAACTCAATAACTTCTTTCCACATGAATTTTTTTTCTGATCCTACAGTTTGTAGTACTTTCCCACTCAAACCCTACCATATTTAACTATTTTCATTAATTTGTATTTATTCATTTTATATTTATTTTGTACATGTGTAGATATGTCCTTGTCATATCTCTGCTTGAATGTAAGTTCATTTTAAGTGAAGTCTAAAACAGTGCTGGGTGTATAATAAACTATTTTTTGACTGATTGATGGAAGTTCTTTGGAATTATCTTCATCAGTATTCAGAAGACAGAATTAGTAGCAAAATGTGAGATATGCAGAGAGGCAAATTTGGATTTGAGGTAAGTGTAATGACCAATTGACCCATCATAAACCATCTCAGATGAAGTCATGTATGTAGAAGATGCTAAGAGACATGCTTCTGGAAGAATACAAGACTAGAGTAAGGATCAGTCTTCTATGTATGTCCCTTCAAATGGAGCAGCCTTTTTTCATTGACTAAATACCCAGGATGTTTTCAACTTATATATTTGTTTGTTTTTTTCCCAAATAAAAATTCATTTCCTCTTCCTTTCATATCACCTCATATTGTTGATGGTGTTTTTGTTTGTTAGCTGGTTTTTGGTTTTTATTGTTTAAAGGTTCGACATAATATCAGCAAGGCTTTTCCCTGTATTTATGCCTGAGGATGAGGACTCTCTTCATTTGCAAGGAATAGGGTTTTATGTCTTAGGGGGAAAAGGTCCAAGGACTGCCTTCCCCTTCCCTCCTAAATTATAAAGTTTGTAAGAAATGACTCTTTTTCTTTGTTCTTTTCTTTTCTAGAGATAGGGTATATAGACTCTGATGTTAATACTTGAATTAAATGGGAATCTAGAATGCAGGAATACAGGCCAACATTGTAACCAGTTCAGAAAGTTCTGGGAATCCAGTGGTTTTTAGACTTGATTTTAATTAGACTAATTCTATGTATATGTGAACTACATAGATGTGAACCTATCCATCTATTCTCTGCTTATATCTTCAAAGAGATGGAGGAAATGTTTGAATATTTGTTCTTGCTTTATCTATTAAGCAAATACCTTTTTTTCAAAGTTAATCAGAAGTTAAGTAGTTAAATTAAAGTAGGATTGAAAATTTTATTGGGTTTTTAAAATAGGGAAAATACAATAGATAGTGAGGGTTTGAATTAATGGCAGAGGAAATGAAGTCCTAAAATACCTTTAGCAATCAGGTCACTGAAGGGGAATAAAATGTAGCCAGATTTCCCCTTTAAAGAATAGTTAAAATAAGTTCAAACCTGAACGATGAGGAAAATCTTTTTACCGATTAGAATTAAACAAAAGTGGAAAGAACTGATTTGGGAATCTCTCTTCATTAAAGGATTTCAAAGAAAAAACAAAAACAAAATAAATAAACAACTGGCAGTTATACAGTCTTTTCAGGCATCAATTGGAATAGATGGCCTATGAGTTCGATTCAACTTTGAGTAACTATGTGTTTGTAACTGAGCAAATCAAATAAAAGCACATGATTGTGAATGATCATGTACTAATGCCCTTAGTTCCTTTGTCCTACTAGAAGTAAAGAATCATATACTAAAAACAGTATTCCCAGGTCTATGTTATAGAAAGTCTATGTCATTAACCAAGAAGATCCAAAATGACTTATAGTCAGATATCAATTTGTCTGACTTAATTAAATGTAGGCATTTTAGGCATTTTAGTTTAAGCAAATGAGACCATTAAGTGAGCAATAAAATAACTCTGATATTGAGTCCATTCTCTCAGAAAGAGGGTTCCTACTTCATTCAATATTTAAAAGATTGATGTTGTCATCAGTGTATCTACTTGTGGCAACACAAATCCAAGTCCCTCCACATCTGAACAGATAAGTTGTCTTTAAGACTTCCTACATCTGAAAATTTGTCACCCTGTTATTAATCTGATCAAGATCCTTTTCAAACATAGGTGGATAAATCCAGAGAAGCAATATATATGAAATCCATCTCTGGCCCTGTACTCAAAGTTTTTTTAATCTGGATAAGATCTGCCATAATTTAGATGTGATTTCTATAATCTTCAAGTCTTTGGTCACTTTCATATCGCTATGCATATGAAATATTTTGTTGAAGTATTTACAAATAGAATCCTAAAATTATTGTAAAATAGCATCATCCCTTTCAGCACAAAAAAGTTAAAGTTGATAACTCTTGTTCTCTTTTTGCAAGTTTGAATAAGATTTTCTGTCTTTTGGAATTTATTTCTCATGCATTTTTAAAAGATGTATTTCATGTGAAAAGGGGAAAAGACCTGATTATAAAAGTCAAATTCAGCAATCTCTGAAAGGAGGAGGAGATATCTAGGCTCAGAAGAAAATATCAAAGGGTTTTTAGAAGAATCCTTGAAGGGATGTGCAGAAGAGTGCTGTCTGCTATGAAATTGCAGCTCCTTGGCATAAGGGAAAAAAAACTCTAATCAAGTTTTCAAAGGTATCTTAATACAAATGATCCTTCATTACCTGTGAGAAGCTCCACTGAACCATGACCTTAAAAGTATCCCCAAGTCTGAGGAAAAAAAAAACTTTTTATATTATGTATTGAAAAGACTCCTTAATTATATAGTAGAAACAAAACAGACACTAGTTTTTTGTCTATTCACATTTTAGACACCTAATGCAGAAACCATAGGATACATATTGAAGTCAGAACAAATATTATAATGTTAGTGATCACAATCATTGCAACTGAATTGGAAGATCAACCTAAATATCACTTAAAGTCAGTGATCTCTTAGTCCTTGAGAGAGACATTTCCAACCCATCCCAATTAATTTAACTGCCCATATACATGACCAAAAACCCATTTATGTTAACAGTAGGAAACATAAAATAAGATCTAGGCATATATAATTGAACTGCCCTCCTCCTCTGGCACATAATCTTCTAACAAGAAAGATTTTTAGGGCAGCAAGAGCTGATTGCACCTTATTATTGAATAAGGAAAGGGAAATAATTCAACATATAAATTCAATAAATAAAATAACATTGAAAAGTAGAGAAATAAGTGAAGTAAAATTGTCTCACTTTTACATTTCATTATTCCCAGCTCTTATCTTCTCTGGATCCCTCACAACTTCTCAGAAAGGGTCTGGAAGGCATTATGACAAAAGGAGAGAAATGTTAAGAAAATGAGGTTACTTTTTCATGCTTTCTTTTGCTGAAATACTGTCTCTTTGTGTTCATGTCCTCTTTTTCAATGTTTATAAGCCATACCTCAAATAATATATTCTAGATTTTTTTCAAGAATGATATTCAATTTTTTTGACCAATATCTACATAATGTTGTGTCATTCTTTCTCTCTCTCTCTCTCTTTTTTTTTGAAAATCAGGGGAAATTAGATTATCTCCATTTCTTCACTATCTTTCCAATTCTTTATGATTTAAAAAGGTCCTCTACAGAGACTCCATAATAATATCCTTCAGTTGTTTCTTATAATCTAGATTGTCATGAGCTAGTAATGTGAACTCATTGAGAGATATTCTAGATAACTTTTTATCTCCTATTTAAAATTTTTATCAAAATTTTTTTTAATCTTTTCATGTTAAAATATCATTTTCCTTAGCATAAGATGGGACAATTAGTTGAGTAATTATTCCTTCTCAGTGTTATCATTATATCCATCTTAGGAGTAATTATATTCTTTGGCATCCAAAATAAATAAAAGCAAATCAACAAACACTTTTTGTTATTCTTAGTATTTTTTTCTTATGCTTCATCTTACACTGAGCCCTCTGAGGGTATTCTTAGTCCTCCAAGACTATGCTTACAAGGTTGCTAGTTATTCCTATAATCTGCCTTTGTTAATATCTTTAAATTATTTAAGGAATTGCTGGGAGGTGAAACTAAGATGGCAGAGAAAAACCAAAAAATTACTTGTGCTCCATCCAGTTTCCCTTGGAAACAACATCAAATCAAGTCTTTAAACAGATTCTGGAACAACAGAATCCACAAAGAAAAAGATGGAGTGAAACAATTTTCCAGCTTAAGGTAACTTAAAAGAACTTTAGGAAAGATTTATCTCACTTGGATAAAAGGGGAGCACAGCTCAGAGTTACGGGGTGTCTAGGTAAGCAAGCAAGAGATTCTTAACCACAGCACAGATCAGTACCCAAAGCCTCTTTATTCTATCTCAGCAGGTCAGTGGCACAGAAGGTCTGTTGTTCTAGCATAAATGCCAACCCTGAAACCTCAGCATAACAGGCAAATAAGACTGGGGCATCCCAGTACAATAAGCAAGCCACCAACAGCAGAAGCCCCGGTGTAGAAAGCTAGTGACAAGGCCCCTATCTCCAGAAGAAGAATCTTGGGATAGTGTCCCCTGTGCCCCAGAAGCAGAGCTCCACTTTAAAAAATGAACAAAAATATTCAATAGGATTCCTGACCATAGAAATCTACTATAGCAACAGGGAAAATAACAACCCAAAATTCAGAAGATAGTCACAAAATGTCTATCTGTGAAGCCTCAAAGGGGAAAACAAATTGGTCTCTAGCCCCAAAGTTCTCTTGGAAGAGTTCAAAAATGATTTTAAAAGTCAAGAAAAGAAGATAGAAGAAAAGGTAGAAAAGAAATGAAAGTTATGCAGGAGAATTATGAAAAAAAGAGTCAACAGCTTAGAAAGGGAAGCACAAAAATGGGCACATGTATATATATGGTTGTGTATGTGTGTGTATACATATGCATATACTTACATATGCATATATATGTAAATGTCTGTCTGTCTATCATTTATCTTTTCTCTATTATTATTATTATTCTCATGTTTTGTTTGATACTATTTGTGGTATCAGAACATCTGGGAAGGTTTTCTCTCTTCCTTTTTGCTTAAAACTTCTTATAATAAGCTAATAATAATTAATCAAATTAATACTACCAAAGCACTTTTCTGTACTCATATACCATTAAAAATTTAAATGGATATGCAAATAACTTAGATATAATAGATCACATAATCAAAAGAATCAGAGGACTAAGAAAGAAGTTTTTTTCAGAGAAAAAATTCTAATGAACATATAAGGGACATAGAATTCAAGTGATAAAATAGATAAATTTGACTACATAAAATCATGTTTTTGTAAAAAAAAACCAAAAAATCAGTGGAGTGCAACTAAAATTAGAAGAGAAATATGTAAGTAGGAGGGAAAAACAACTTTGTAGCAACTTTGCTGAAGGTTTCTTATCAATGTTATAAAAGAAACTGATTTGAATATGTAAAAATAAAAAAGACCAGCTATCTATAATAAAAAAAGTTATCCAAATCATTAATAGTTATCAAAGGTAAATTAAATCATCTGAGATTCCATTTAATATGTATTATATTAGCAAAGTTGACAAAAAAAGAAAAATTATTTTGAAGGGGCTTTAGGAAAGCATAACATTGACAGACAGCTGCTGAAACTATGAACTAATCCATTCACTATTTGCACTATTTCCCATTATTTGCCCCTCACCAAACTATTAAACTGTATACAGATTTTGATTCAGCTTTACTTTTATTAAAACCTCTATTTTAAGCAGATAGAGAGGAAAAATTCTATATGTGCATAAATAGTTCTAGTGGGTATTTTTTAAAATAGTTCTTACATACTGGAAATACAAGTAATACAAAATAACTGGAAATGGTTGAGCAAATTATGGTACATGAAGGTAATGGAATACTATTAAATTATAATTAAAAAAAAGTTTCAGAGGAACCTGATAATGCATTTATGAACTGATGATGATTGGAGTGAGCAGATCTATGGGCACATTTTATTCAATATATTGCAAAAAACAATGAACAAAATGGTCAACCATGATTCCAAAGACCTAATGATGAAATATATTATTCATCTCCTGATATAGTAGTGGAAGGCTAAATATGTAGAATGAAACAAATGTGCTTGGATATTAATAAGAACATATTCTTGTTGAAAAGATAACACATCTTGGGGCGGAGCCAAGATGGCAGAGTGAAGACAAAACTCTCTATGTCCTTCTCTGACCTTCTCTCAAACCAACAGCAGATTAAGTCTCTAAATTGATTTTTCAAAGAACCCACAAATATTTAGACTACAACACATTTCTAGCAGAAGTTACCTTGGAGGAGCTCTGGAGCAGGTCTGTTTCAGTCAGGTAAGGGGTCAAGCGGTTTGCCAAACATGGGTGCAGCTCCCAGAGACCAGGGCAGGAAGCCGGGCCAGACTCAGCATGGCAGGTTCTAAGCACTGGGAAGTCC
Source organism: Myrmecobius fasciatus (assembly GCA_023553655.1). Classification (NCBI taxonomy): domain Eukaryota; kingdom Metazoa; phylum Chordata; class Mammalia; order Dasyuromorphia; family Myrmecobiidae; genus Myrmecobius; species Myrmecobius fasciatus. The sequence continues at coordinate 19,080 of JAJPUD010014971.1, forward strand.
CTGTGAGACTCTTGGGACACTCTAACTTGATTGCAGACAGGTGCTTTGGCAGTTCTGCCTTTTGTAAAAAGTAGATTGTAATCCACTGTAAAACTGGACCTAGCCTGGATGGCCTAACACCAGAAGTCAATCAGCCGAATTGCTCCAGGGAAAATTACCATAGCCACAGTTTCTCTGCTTTAAACAGACCTCAACCTTTAAAAAATGAGTAAGAAACAGAAAAGAACTCTCACCGTAGACAGCTTTTATGGAGAGAAACAAGGGCAGACCCCAGATCCTGAGGTTCCTAAAGGTAAAGCAACTCCAGAGGAAGCCCCAAGGGAGACATGAGCTGGTCCCCATTTCACAAGGCTTTTCTGGAATATTGCATAAAGAATCTCAAAAGGGAGTTAGAAGACAAGTGGGGATACTGAATTGAGATCAGTACAAGAAGGAATGGAAAAAGCATATAATGCTCTACAAAAGAAATACAAAAAAGACACCAATTCACTGAAAAACAAAATTGATGAAATGAAAAAAGTCTGCAATGAACAAAAAAATTCAATTGGCCAATTACAAAAGGAGATGAAAAAGGTAACTGAAGAAAATAATACATTAAAAATTAGAATTGAACAAATGGAAGTGAATGAAACAATAAAACTTCAAGAATCAAACAAAAACAAAAAAATGGAAAAAAGAAAAGAAAATATGAAAGATCTCCTAGGAAAAACAACTGACCTGGAAAATAGATTTAGGAGAGACAATCTAAGGATTATTGGACTTTCTGAAAGCCATGATGAAAAAAAAAATGTAAACACTATCTTCCAGGAAATCATGAAAGGAAATTGCCCTAATGTTTTAGAATCAGAAGGCAAAATCACCATCAAAAGAATTGATCGATCATCTCCTGAAAGAGACCCCAAAATTAAAACCCCAAGGAATATCGGGTCTAAATTTCAGGACTATGGCACCAAGGAAAAGATATTGCTAGCAGCTAGAAAGAAACAATTCAAATACCGAGGAACTGCATTAACCCTAAATTAGAATTACATGAGATCTGTCAGCCTCCATATTGAAGGATAGAAGGGCCTGGAACCAGATATTCCAAAAGGCAAAGGAACTTGGATTACAACCAAGAATAAGCTATCCAGCTAGAATGAGCATTATCTTCCAGGGAAGAAAAGGGACATTTAATGATATAGGTGAATTTCACCTATTTCTAATGAAAAGACAAGATCTGAACAGAAAATTTGGCCTCCAAACACAGAACTCAAGAAAAGCATAAAAACGTAAAAAGGAAAGAGCTCTTGAGTACTATATTTCTATTATAGGTATACTTAAAGAATGAGGGTATAATTTGATTTTACTTTTACAATATGAAAAAGAAACTAGAGGTGGAAGAGCTATCATACTGGGAAAAAGAGGGAAAAGGAGGTAAAATAAGGTTTAAAAAAGGAGGTAAAAATAAGGTAAAATCTCATGAAGATGCAAAGAAAATCTAATATAATTGAGGGAAAGAAGGGAGGGGGATGAGCATTGTGTGAATCTTACTCTCATCAGATTGGGCTCTCAGAGAATATATCAGACACATTTGGTTTCACAGAGAAACTTGTCCCTACTTATAGGGAAGTGGGAGGGAAAGGAGGAAAATAAAGGGATTGACTAATAGAAGGGAAAATAGAAGAATTAGGGGGAAAGTGTTAAAAAAGGCGAGGAGCTCTAAAGGGGGGAGGGATATCCGAGTGAGGTGATCATCAAAAGCAAAATACTGGGGAAGGGGAAAGGAAAAAAGGGGAAAGGAAAGAGGAAAATATAATGTTTGGTATATAAGATGGCAGGAAATGTAGAATTAGTTATTTTAACTGTTATTGTGAATGGGATGAAATCTCCCATAAAATGGAAGCAGACAGCAGACTGGATTAAAAGCCAGAATCGAACAATATGTTGTTTACAAGAAATACATCTAAAGCATAGAGATACATACAAAGTGAAGTTAAAGGGCTGGAGCAGAATCTATTATGCTTCAGGTAAACAAAAAAAAAAAAAAAAAGCAGGGGTAGCAATCTTGATCTCAGATCAAATAAAAGCAAAGACAAAACTAATTAAAAGAGATAAGGAAGGAAACTATATTTTACTAAAGGGTACCATAAATAATGAAGCAATTTCAATACTAAACATTATGCACCAAGTGTTATAACACCCAAATTCCTAGAGGAGAAGTTAAGAGGAATGCAAGAAGAAATAGATACCAAAATTATACTAGTCGGGGATCTCAACCTTCCTCTCTCAGAATTAGATAAATCAACCACAAAATAAATAAGAAAGAAGTTAGGGAGGTAAACAAAATGTTAGAAAAGTTAGGTATAATAGATCTTTGGGGAAATTTGAATGGAGACAGAAGGGAGTTTACTTTTTTCTCTGCAGTTCACAGAACTTAGACAAAAATTGACCATGTGTTAGGACATAAAAACCTCAAAATCAAATGCAGAAAGGAAGAAATAGTAAATGCATCTTTTTTCTGATCATGATGAAATAAAAATCACATGCAATATAAAGCCAGGAGAAAATAGATCAAAAGTTAATTGAAATTAAATAACCTAATTCTAAAGAGTGAATGGGTAAAAGAGCAAATCATAGACAATCAATAATTTCATCCAGGAGAATGACAATAATGAGAAAACATACCAAAATTTGTGGAATACAGCCAAAACAGTTATAAGACATAATTTTATATCTCTAGGTGCTTACTTGCCTAAAATAGAGAAAGAGAAGCTTAATGAATTGGGCTTACTATTAAAAAAAAGCTAGAAAAAAGAACATATTAAAAACTCTCAATTAAATACCAAATTGGAAATTATGAAAATAAAAGAGGAGATTAATAAAATTGAAAATAAGAAAACTATTGAATTAATAAATAAAACTAAGAGTTGGTTTTATGAAAAAACCAACAAAATAGATAAGCCTTTAGTTAATTTGATTAGAAAAAAGAAAGAGGAAAATCAAATTGTTAGTCTCAAAAATGAGAAGGGAGAACTTTCCACCAATGAAGAGAAAATTAGAGCAATAATTAGAAATTACTTTGCCCAACTTTATGCAAACAAATTTGATAATCTAAATGAAATGGAGGAATATCTACAAAAATATAGACTGCCCAGGTTAACAGAACAGGATATAAATTATTTAAATACCCCATTTTAGAAAAGGAAATAGAACAAGCTGTTAATCAACTCCCTAATAAAAAATCTCCAGAGCCAGATGGATTGACACGTGAATTCTACCAAAGGTTCAAAGAACAATTAATTCTAATACTATATAAACTATTTGAAAAAATAGGGAAAGAAGGTGTACTACCAAATTCCTTTTATGATACAGATATGGTGCTGATAGCTAAACCAGGTAGAGTGAAAACAGAGAAAGAAAAGAATAGGCCAATTTCCCTAATGAATATTGATGCAAAAATCTTAAATAAGATATTAGCAGTAAGATTACAGAAGTCATCCCCAGGATAATACACTTTGACCAAGTAGTATTTATACCAGGAAGGCAGGGATGGTTCAATATTAGGAAAATTATCACCATAATCAATTATATTAATAAACAAAATAACAAAAACAATATGATTATCTCAATAGATACAGAAAAAGCATTTGATAAAATGCAACACCCATTCCTATTAAAAAAAAAACTAGAGAGTATAGGAATAAATGGGCTTTTCCTTAAAATGATCAGTAGCATCTATTTAAAACCATCAACAAACATCATATGTAATGGGGACAAACTAGACCCATTCCCAATAAGATCAGTAGTAAAACAAGGATGCCCACTGTTACCATTACTATTAAATATTGTATTAGAACTGTTAGCTTTGGCAGTAAGAGAAGAAAAGGAGATTAAAGGAATTAGAGTAGGTTATGAGGAAACCAAATTAACACTCTTTGCAGATGACATGATGGTATCCTTAGAGAACCTTGGAGACTCAACTAAAAACTGCTAAAAACAATTCACAACTTTAGCAAAGTTTCAGCATGCAAAATAAATCCACATAAATCATCAGCATTTTTACATATTACCAACAACATTCAGCAGCAAGAGATAGAAAAAGAAATTCCATTCAAAATAACTGTTGATAGTATAAAATATTTGGGAATCTATCTGCCAAGGAACACTAAGGAACTATACAAACTAAATTACAAAACACTTTCCACACAAATAAAGTCAGATCTAATCAGTTGGAAAAACATCCAAGTGTTCATGGGTAGGCCAAGCAAATATAATAAAAATGACAGTACTACCCAAACTAATTTACTTATTTAGTGCCATACCAATCAAACTCTCAAGAAATTATTTTATAGATCTAGAAAAAATAGTAGCAAAGTTCATTTGGAAGAACAAAAGGTCAAGAATCTCAAGGGAATTAATGAAAAAAAAGGCTAATGAGGGCAGCCTTGCTGTACCAGATCTAAAATTATATTATAAAGCAGAGGTCATCAAAACTCCTAATTGAACACCAGATAGATAATTTTGATTATATTAAGTTAAAAAGTTTCTGTACAAACAAAACAAATGCAGACAAGATTAGGAGGGAAGCATCAAATTGGGAAATCATCTTTACATTTAATGGTTCTGATAAAGGCCTCATTTCTAAAATATATAGAGAATTGTCTCCTATTTATAAGAATTCAAGCCACTCTTCAATAGATAAGTGGTGAAGGGATATGAACAGACAATTTTCATATGATGAAATTAAAACCATCTCTAGTCATATGAAAAGTTGCTCCAAATCACTATTGATCAGAGAAATGCAAATTAAGACAACTCTGAGGAACCACTACACACCTGTCAGATTGGCTAAAATGACAGGAAAAGATAACGATGAATGTTGGAGAGGATGTGGGAAAACTGGAGCACTAATACATTGTTGGTGGAACTGTGAACGGATCCAGCCATTCTGGAGAGCAATTTGGAGCTATGCTCAAAAAGTTGTCAAACTGTGCATACCCTTTGACCCAGCAGTGTTTCTATTGGGCCTATATCCCAAAGAGATCTTAGAGGAGGGAAAGGGACCCACATGTGCAAGAATGTTTGTGGCAGCCCTTTTTGTAGTGGCTAGAAACTGGAAACTGAAGGGATGCCCATCAATTGGAGAGTGGCTGAATAAATTATGGTATATGAATGTTGTGGAATATTATTGTTCTGTAAGAAACGACCAGCAGGACAATTTCAGAGAGGCCTGGAGAGACTTGCATGAACTGATGCTGAGTGAAACGAGCAGAACCAGGAGATCATTATACACGGCAACAACAATACTATATGATGATCAATTCTGAGGTCCATGGCTCTCTGCAACAAAGAAATGTCTCAAACCAGTTCCAATTGCTCACTGAAGAAAACCATATACACCCAGAGAGAGGGATGAGAAATATGGACCACAACATAACATTTTCATGATCTCTATTGATGTTTGCTTGCATTGTGTTGCCTTTCTCTGGTTTTCTTTTTTTTTTTTTTCTTGTAGATAGGATTTTTCTTACACAACTTGTCAACTATTATTACATTATTAACATGTAGTGGACTTCCTGCCATCTAGGGGAGGGGAGGGGACTGGGGGTAAAATTTGTAATGGAAAGCTTTGTAAAGATCAACGCTGGGGAACTACCCATACATATATTATACAAATAAAAAGCTTTAATAAAAAAATTAATAAAAGCAAGAAATTTAAAAGGAAAAAAAAACCATTTGGTACTGGTTAAGAAATAGAGCAGTCGACCAGTGGAATAGGATTGGATCACAGGACAAACCAGGCAATAACTATAGCAGTCTAGTGTTTGATAAACCCCAAAACCCTAGCTTTTGGGATAAGTGCTCACTATTCCACAAAAACTGCTGGGAAAATTAGAAACTTGTATGGAAGAAATTAGGGCTCGACCCACACCTAATAACACATACCAAGATAAGATCTAAATGGGTTCATGATTTAGATATAAAAAGAGCTATTATAACTAAATTAGAGGAACATAGAATAGTTTACCTCACAGAGAAGGAAGGAATTTGTGTCCAAAGAAGAATTGGAACTCTTAATTGAACACCAGATATATTATTTTGATTATACTAAGTTAAAAAGTTTTTATACAAACAAAATTAATGCAGACAAGATCAGGAGGGAAGCAATAAATTGGGAAATGATCTTTACATTTAAGGGTTCTGACAAAGGCCTCATTTTTAAAATATATAGAGAACTGTCTCTTATTTATAAGAATTCAAGCAACTTTCCAACTGATAAATGGTCAAAGGATATGAACAGACAATTTTCAGATGATGAAATTAAAACTATTTCTAATCACATGAAAAGGTGTTTCAAATCACTATTGATCAGAGAAATGCAAATTAAGATAACTCTGAGGTACCACTACACACCTGTCAGATTGGCTCAGATGACAGGAAAAGATGATAAATGTTGGAGGGGATGTGGGAAAATTGGGACACTGATGCATTGTTGGTGGAACTGTGAATAGATCCAACCATTCTGGAGAGCAATTTGGAACTATTATCAAAAAGTTATCAAACTGTTCATAACCTTTGACCCAGCAGTGTTTCTGTTGGGCCTATATCCCAAAGAGATCTTAAAGGAAGGAAAGGGACCCACATGTGCAACAATGTTTGTAGCAGCCATTTTTTGTAGTGGCTAGAAACTGGAAACTGAATGGATGCCCATCAATTTGAGAATGGCTGAATAAATTATGGTATATGAATGTCATGGAATATTATTGTTCTATAAGAAACGACTAGCAGGATGATTTCAGAGAGGTCTGGGGAGACTTAACTTGAACTGATGCTGAGTGAAATTAGCAGAACTAGGAGATCATTGTGCACAGCAACAATAAGACTATATGATGATGAATTCTGAAAGACATGGTTCTTTTCAATAATGAGATGTTTCAAACCAGTTCCAGTTGTTCAGTGATGAAGAAAGCCATATACACCCAGGCAAAGGCCTGTGGGATCTATGTCTGGACCACAACATTTTCACACTCTCTATTGACGTTTGCTTACATTATGTTTTCCTTAGCAGGTTTTTTTTTTCTGTACAGCAAAATAACTGTATAAATATATATACACATATTTGATCTGTCAAATATTTTTAACATAATTAACATATATTACACTTCCTGCCATTTAGGGAAAAGGGTGGGGAATAGGAGGGAAAAATTTGTAACAGAAAGCTTTGCAAGGGTCAATGTTGAAAAATTACCCATGTGTGTTTTGCAAATAAAAAGCTTATAAAATATATAAAAAAGAAAAGATACACATCTTACCAGTAGTTAATTTTTTGTTTTCCTCTTTCCCAATTGGGGAGGGGAAAAAATGCCTAATAATGGAAAATAAAATAAAAATTAATGGAAAAAAAAAGATTATTGGTAAAAACAAATAAGCAACCTAAAATTCTCCCTCACAAACATTCCCCTATATGTTTTTTGCTTCTTTTATTAGTTTTCTCTAGGAAATATACATTTTTTATTTTATTAAATATTTCTCAATTACATGAGAAAATTTCACATTGACTTTTCCATACTTCAAGTTCCAAATTCTCTCCTTTCTCTTTGCCCCTCCCCCACCATTTGGGGTTAACTGACTTATCCAGGGTTACACAAAACTACTAAGTGCCAAGTGTCTGAGGCTAGATTTGAATTCAGGTTCTCCTGACACCACAACTTATTGTCTATCCACTACAACACCTAACTGCCCTAATAAATATGATTTCAATTAATCAAGTGAAGTCATGAAAAACATATTTCCTAATAGCTATGTTACAAAAGAAAGCATACAATACCACTGCTTGCCAAAATAAGTTTAAAAAGTATGCCTCCTTGTGCACTCAGATTTCATCAGTTTTCTTTCTGGGGAAGGATAGCATTTTTTTTTTATCATGAGTACATTAGAATTGTCTTGGATCATTCTCTTGATCAGAGTAGCTAAGTCTTTTAGTTGATTCTGCTTATAATATTGCTATTACTGTGCACATTATTCTCCTGGTTCTACTCACTTTATATCAGTTCATGTAAGTATTTCCTACTGGATTTTTTTCCTGGAATTTGTAAATGCATTATTCATGTAATACCAGGCAAAATGTATTTCAATACATGTTTCAAAAAAAATCAGGGAAAATAAAAAAGTGAGAAAATTATATTTCAATTTGCACACAGAGTCCATTACTTCCCTCTCTGGAGGTGGATAGCATTTTTTCATTATGAGTCTTTCAGAATTGTCTTGTGTTATTGTGTTGATCAGAATAGTCAAGTTTTCCACACTTGACTATCATTACAATATTGTAGCAATGATCTCCTGATTCCTCTCACTCCACAATGTAACACTTCAATTTCCCAATGGGGAAAGAGGAAAATAAAAATAAACCCCTTACAAATAATATATCTTTCCAAGGAAAAATATTATTATTGTCAATATCCAAACACATTTGTTTCATTTGTTTCTTTCTACATATTTAGCTTCCCACTACTATGTCAGAGGATGAGTAGTATACTTCATCATTGGCATTCTGGAATCATGGTTGACCATTTTGTTGATAAGAATACTTACTGTGAAATCCCACAGAGCAATATCATTACCTCATAACCATATACCACAACTTATTAAGCCATTCCCCAATTGAAAAGCATCTCCTAAATTTTAAAATCTTTACCACCAAAAAAGAACTTTAATAAACAGTTTTTGTAAAAATAGCTTTTTATCTCTTTTCTTTGATAACTTTGGGATATAAATCTAGTAGTTTATTTCTGCTTCAATGGTATGCACAGTTTTATCATCTTTGAGCCTAGTTGCTAATTATTCTCCAGAATGGTTGCATCAGTTCAGTATACTACCAATTCATACGTGTACCTATTTTCTCCTCATCTCTTCTAGCATTTGTGATTTCTAGTAGTTGTTAGGTGGTACCCCAGAGTTATTTCAATTTGACTTCTTCTAATCAATAGTTAATTAGAACATTTTTTCATATGGTCATAATATAACTTTGATGGCTTCTGAAAACTACCTATTTATATCCTTTGACCATTTATTAATTGAGTAAGGGCCTTTGTTTTTGTAAATTTGAATAGATTATATACTCAGGATATATTTGAGAAAATAGGTCTTTATCAGAGAAACTTGCTATAAAGTTTTTTTTTTGATATTACTTAATTGTCTATGGCACCTTTTAGCAATGTGATTTCTTTGATTATTCCTTCTAATTAGGTCTATTTTTATTTTTGTTTTGATTAAGATCATGATTGCTGGTCTTACCTTTTAAAAAAATTTTAGCTGAAGCCTATTATATCCTGTTCCAGTCCTTTCATCTTAACCCTGCAAGTGTCTATTTCAGTTATGTCTTTTATAAACAACATATTGGTTGATTCTAGTTTCTATTTTATTCTTCTATCTATTTCCATTTTATGGGTATGCCATTCCATTATTATTACTGTTTTCTCCTCCATCCCATTTTATTTTCTCTTTTTCTTTTCATTTTATCCTGTCCCTAATCAAAAGTCTATTTTACTTCTAACTACTGCATCCATTATTCTCTTTCATTTTATCATCTGCCCTCCCCTTTCCTTTTATTTCATTCCCCTTCTATTTATCTATTAAATAACATTCTTATACACAACTGTGTATTTACGTTCTTCTTTCTTTGAAATGATTCTGATGATTCTGAATTTTGAGCATTGCCTATTACCTCATTTTCCATTCCATAGTAACAGCTATTCCTTACATATTCCTTTTTTAGGAAAAAAATGCTCATTTTACATTTCCCTTTCCCCATTTATCAGAGCATACCTCTTTCTCAGTGATTAAGGCTAGCCAAAATCAATCTGACTCAAATTGTTCATCAATAGGTTCAGGCAAAGCCCCATTTGGTCATTATTTGAATCCTGATGGACTCAGATTGAATGTAAATAGCAATCATTTCTGCTTTGGCCAAAAACCCCGAGAGTCTTCTCCTCCCAGACTCATTCATTTATTTATTTAGATTTTTTTGGACTAGATGAAAGAGGAGATTCTTTGTCTCAATTGCTATCTAGCCTTAATCATTGAATGGGTGCTGCCTCAGCCGAACTGAGACCTGTTGAAGATTTTAGTTTAAAAAAGTCAAGGTCTCCCCCTAAATTCAGTGCCCTCTCCATTCATCTTGATCTATATCTGGCCACTGGACTCAAATGGCTCTGGAGGGGAAAGTGAGGCAAGTGACCTGACCCAGCCCTCCCTCAGTCACATCCAATTCACTTACATATCATGGTATCACTTCCGTGATGTCATGGACTTCTTCCAGAAAGGCAAACAACATCAGCCTCTTTCTCAACTCTTTTTCTTTCCACATATACCCCCCCATATATATATATATATATATGTATGTGTGTGTGTGTGTGTAAATACATACACATACACACACACACACACACACACACACACACACATATATATATATATATATATATATATATATATATATATATAAAACACTCCCATACACACATACACCTCACCTACACATATGTCTTTCCTATCCCTGCTGACTCTTTAATTATATTCTGCTCCACAATTTGCCTTGATATTATTTAACTTCTCCCAACTCAGGAATCCTTCCCTTGTCTTCTTCTCTCACCATTTACTTCCTCATCTGCCCCCCCTTCATTTCTTTATAGATTTTGAAGGGTGCTATACCCTTTATGGTATATATGTACTGTTGTCTATTGAACCCATTCCCAATGGGTTCCCAATGTGAGTAGTTTTCAAATCTATGATCCCTCCTCCTCCCTCTAATGCCTCTGTGTCTATTCTTCCTCTACATCTCATTTGTGTGATTACTATTTTTATTACTATTTATTACTATATTACTACATGATTAGTATTTTTACCTTTACTCTGCCAACTTTCTTTTCAGCTTACCCTATTGTTAATGTAAATCTTAAACATAAAGTATATAATTTATCCATATTTAAACAGTTTGTCCATGTTGAATTACTTAAAATTGTTTTTTGATATTGGCTCTTATATGTTAAATTTTCTGTAAAGTTCAGGTTTGGTAAATAGAAAGTCCTGAAAATCTGCAAAGTCATTGAATATCCTTTTTTTTTCTCATTCAAAATCATAAGATATATTTTCTGTATATGATATTTTTGACAAGTCTAGTTCATTTGCTTGTCTGTAGATAAGATTCCAAGACTTGCAGTTCTTTATTGTAGGTGCTGATAAGTCTTGTATAATTCTAATTGTAGATCCAGCATATTTGATTTGTTTTTTTTTTCTTTTTTCTTGTAAAATTTTTTCTATGATCTGGGGTTTTCAAAATTTGGCAATAATATTTCTTTTTTTGGGCAGCTAGATTGCGCAGTGGTTAGAGCACCAGCCCTGAAGTCAGGAGGACCTGAGTTCAAATCTGGTCTCAGATACTTCCTAGCTGTGTGACCCTGGGCAAGTCACTTAACCCCAATTGCCTCAGCAAAAAGCAAAAAAAAAATTAAAAAATAATAATATTCCTTTTTTTTTTTCCAAAAAGGATCTCTTTGAGGTGATCAGTGGATTTTTTCTATTTCTACTTTCCTCTCATGTTTTATCACTCCAGTACAATTTTCTAGGTTTATCTCCTGCATTATTATGTCAAGGTTCTCTTTTTGATCACAACTTTCTTGCAGTTCAATCATTCTTTTCTTTTTTTTTCTTGATCTCTTCTCCAGATCTGTTGTTTTTCTTATGAGATGTTTTACCTTCTGTTCTATTTTCTCATTCTTCATAATCTGTTTTGTTATTCCTTGGTCTCTCATAGCCTCACTGGTTTCCCCTTGCCCATTGCTAATTTTCAGAGTTATTCTCATCTTTGAAACTCTGTACCTCCTTTTCTAATTGGTTAACTTTTTCTCCATAATCTTCTTGGTTTTTTTTGAATGGTCTTAATATTTTGATTTAGTTTTTCCTCAATGTCTCTCACATTATTTTTGAATTCTTTTTTGAGTTCTTCTATAAATTCTCTCTGGGCAGGGAGCCATTTAACATTACTCTTTGGGGTAGAAATTTTCTTTTACTAAATTGTGCTCCTCTGAAGATGAATCCTGGTATTCCCTATTCAAATAATATATTTGGAATGTTCAGTTCTTAATTCTTTACCATTTCACTTTTATAAAATAAGAGGTATTAGTGAAAGCATCTCTAATCTGAGAATAGGAGATGGTGCCTTAAGCTTCCCTTTAGCTCTCCACTCTGACCAGGAAGTCCAAACCAAAAGCTCCACCCTCCTGCAAGTGCTCAAGGCTAGCAACATCCCTACTGCACTGCTTCTGCACTCACCCAGGTGCTGGCTCCTTCTTGCTCAGGTCTGTGTTTCAGCAGCGCAGCTGGGCCTAGCTTTTCCAATCAGCTAAAGTTCATTCAGTCTTCCTGGACTCAAAGCCCCACTTCAACAAACAGTCCAGGAAGTGAAAATCTCTATAGTTCCTGCTAAGGCAGTAGCTACAACCAGATAGCCTGAGGGAAGCTCACTTGATGTTTCTAGGGATTCAGCCCTGAGGTTCTTGCACTTCAGTCAGTTAATCCTGGCCTAATGTCTTTCTTCAGATCTCCTTAGGTTGTATTGGGAGGATCCCATTCTTATCCCAAATCTTTTTGATTATGTCTATGTTGCCTTGAGGCACAAATTTGTTCCATTTGTGGAGGAAATCCAGAGAGCTTAAAATTTACCAATTTACTCCACCACCTTCCCAGAATCCTTTTTCTTTTTTCTTTTAATTCCAGCAAAACCATTCCAACATAATCAACTCACATGGACCCCACCCCACCCCCTTTTGTAAATTGCTTTAACTTGTCCTAAAAACAAAAATGTTTTGGTAATTACAAGAATCCTCTTCCTAATATTAGTCTTGCATGTTTATTTATTTTTCATGTTTCTTGGGCCTTGTGTTTGAATGTCAAATTTTCTATTGAGCCCAGGTCTCTTTATCAAGAATGCTTGATATCTTCTGTTTTACTCAATATATTTTTCCCCTGAAGGACAACACTGATTTTTTCTGATTAGGTTTTTTTTTGTAGTAATTCTAGATGTTTTGCCTTCCAGAATATTATTTGCCAAGCCCTTAATTCATTAACATGTAAGCATTAAATATTATGTGATCATGACTATGGTGCCATGATATTTGAATCGTTCCTTTCTGGCTGCTTGCAATAATTTATCCTTGACCTGGAAGCGCTAGAATTTGACAACAATATACCTGAGAATTTTTATTTGGAGAGCTCTTTCAGGATCTCATTGATGTATTTTTAGAATATCCATTTTGCTCTCTGAAAGTAAAATATTGGTAGTTTTCCTTGATAAATTTTTAACATTTTTTATTTTTCCCCAAATTACATATAAAGGCAAATTTTTTAGTTCATTTTTATAACATTTTTGAGTTTCAAATGGGTTTCCCTTGCTTCTCTTTCTTCTTCCAAAACTACCAGGCAATTTGATAAAGGTTATTATAGGTGGTATCATATAAAATATATTTTCCCATTAGTCATAGTTATTGAAGAAGACACAAATCAAAAGGAAAAAAAAAAACAGAAAAGGAATAAAGTGAAAAAAAATGTTTCAATTTGCATTCAGAGTCCACCAGTTCTTTATCTGATTCTGGAAAGCATTTACCTTCATAATTTCTTGATACTTGTCTTGGATCATCTGGTGCTAAAAAGAATTGTCATTCCTATTTGATAATCATACTATATTACTGATGCTGATACTGTGTACAATGTTTTCCTGGTTCTACTCATTTCATTTTGCACATAGTTATACAAGTTTTGGTTTTCTAGTCTATTGTGGTTCTTTGAGTTTTATTTATTTTTTTGTTTGTTTACTTATCAGTTAAAGTTGTGCTCTGCCTTCTTGAGGGTTAGGAATCACTGTCCCAAGGTTCAGGCTTCTTCCCTGGGGGCAGCTTTCACAGCTAATTTTCAGGATTTACAAATACTTGATGTTTCTATGGAGGTAGGATATGAGGAAAGGTGTGCTGCTGACTTCCTGATCTTCACTCAGGCATCTGCCAATCAAGATCCTCTTGGACTAAGATTCCTCTCCCTTGTGACTGAACCGTAATACACCCTGGAACTACATCCTAGAACTGCATTTGGAAAACAAAATAGCCAATCAGTGCTAGTTGTTTATAGTACCAGTAAATGGTGCCCTGTATTTTTTTCTAGTAAATTTATTTTTAATATACATTGCTTTATGAATCATGATGGAAGAGAAAAATCAGAGCAAAAGGGAAAAGCCATGGGAGAGATTTAAAAAAAGAAGACAAACAGAAAAAAGAAGTGAGCATAGTATGTGTTGATTTACATTCAGTTTGCTTAGTTCTTTTTCTGGATGCAGATGTTATTTTCTGTCCAAAGTCTATTGGGATTGCTTTGGATAACTGAACCACTGAGAAAAACCAAGTTTTTCATAGTTGATCATTACACAGTCTTGCTGTAATTATGCACAATGTATTCCTGGTTCTGCTTGTTTCACTCAGGATTAGTTCTTGAACTTCTTTCCAGGACTTCTAAAATCAACTTGTTCATCATTTTTTATAGAACAATAATATTCCATTATCTTCATTGTGTTGTGTGTATCTAATCTATTCTACTGATTCAGCACCCTATTTCTTAGCCAGTACGAAATGGTTTTGATGACTACTGCTTTATAATATAGTCCTAGGTGTCATACTGCTAAGCCACCATCCTTTGTATTTTTTCCCATTTATTCCTTGGATATTCTTGACATTTTGTTCTTTCATATTAATTTTATTATTTTTTGTAATTCTATAAAATATTTTTTGACAGTTTGATTGGTATGGCTTAAAATCTTCTCTAGGAATTTGCTCTACCACTTGATATATATACATTTAGTATCTTTACTACTTCATTGTTTACAATCCCCTTTAATTAAGATGTATTTTCCTTCCTTATCTCTTTTAATAAGATCTTTTGCTTTATCTGAGATCAGAACTGCTACATCCCCCTTTTTTTTTACTTCAGCAAGAAGCTTAATAAGTTGTGTTCTAGCCTTTTTACCTTTACTAGGTATGTGTTTTACTGTGTCAGATGTGTTTCTTGTAAACAGCAAATTGTAGGATTCCATTTTTAATCTACTCTGCTATTCACTTCTATTTTATGGAAGAGCTCATCCCATTCACATTCACAATTATTATTACCAGCTTTGTATTTCCCTTTACTCTTTTTTCTCCCCTGTAGGTACTTTTGTTCTCACCACCCTGTCCTTAGTTCTGCTTTTTTTTACCCACCTACCCCATTACCTTATCTCCTATCAGCCCTTTCTCTCTCTCTCTCTCTCTCTTTTTTGGTAGCTTTTTTTTTGGAGCCACTCCACTGACTACTTTATCTTTTATCAAACCTCCCTTTCTTTTAGCTTTTCCCCTAGTGTTTCTGCCCTCTTTTCTTTCCTACCCCTCCCTTTTCTTTCCTCTTTTTCTTCCTACTTCTTTATAGTTTTAGATAAATTTCTATACTGAAATGAATAAGTTTTTCCTTCTTATAACCAAAACTGATGAGATCAAGCTTCAGACAATACTCTTTCCTCCCTTCTTTCCCTTTATTGTAATAAGTCTTTTGTACCTCTTTATGTAAACTCTTTGTCCCATTATACCTTCCCTTTCCTCTTTTTCCAGTACAGACCATTTCCCATCCCTTAATGTCTTTTTCTTTGATGTCATCACATCACATCAAACTCCATTCACAATCACACCCTCAGTCCATATAATGTGATGTCCTCCTCTGTCTGCCCCAGAGACAGATACAGTTCTCGAGAGTTACAGATATGATTTTACTATCTATAGATGTAAATTGTAATCTTTAAATAATATATATTTTCCCCCATTTATGTTTCTAGGTTCTCTTGAGTCCTGTTTGTAGATTAAATTTTCTGTTTAGTTCTGACTTTTTTAAATAGAAATGATTGAAAGTCTCTTATTTCATTGAAGATCCATTGCTTCTCCCCAAAAATGATGCTGAGTCTCACTGGATATTTAATTCTTTTTTAACCCTAAATCCTTTGCCTTCCATAATATGGTATTCTATGCCCTCCAATCCTTTATTGTAGAAGCTGCCAGATTCTAATTAATCCTGACTGTTGCTCCTTTATATTTGAATTTTGTTTTGTTTTGTTTTGTTTTGTTTTGTTTTTCCTGGCAGCTTGCAGTACTTATTCCTTGAGACTGTAGTTCTGGAATTTCGCAACAATGTTCCTTGGGGTTTTCTTTGTGGGATTTCTTCTTGAAGGTCATTGATAGATTCTTTCAAAGAGTATTTCCTTCTCTGTTTCTAGAACATTGGGGCAGTTTTCCTTAATGTTCTCTTGAATAATGCTATTCAGGCTCTTCTTTTAGTCATGGCCTTCAGGTGGGTCACTAATTTTTTACTTGTCCCTTCTGGACCTATTTTCCAGGTTGGATTTTTTTTTTCTAATGAGATATCTCATATTTTCTTTCATTTTTTTTCATCCTTTTTAGTTTGACTGATTCTTGCTATCTCACAAAGCTTCCATTTGCCTTGTTCTAGTGTTCTAGTGATTTTCTTCAGTTATTGTATCTCTTTTTCCATTTGGTTAGTTCTACTTTTTAAGGAATTGTTTTCTTCAGACAATTTTTTCCTTCCTTTTCCAAGCTGCTGACTCTCATGTATCTCTCTTATTTCCTTTGTCATTTTTTCTTCCATCTGTCTTATTTGCTTTTTAAAGACTTTTATGAGCACTTCCAAGAAGACTTTTTTAGCTTGAGACCAATTCATATCAGTCTTTTGAGTTTTCTTCTGGGGACATTTTGCATTTTGTCTTCATTTAAATTGGTGTTTTGCTCTGTACTGTCACCATAATAGCTTTCTATAGTTAAGGTTTTTTTCTGTTCCTTGCTCATTTTCTTTCCTTTTCTTTTGGTATTTCCTCTTTTTATTTTTATTTATTTATTCATTTTTTTTTTTTTTTTTTTTTTACTTTTACAGTTGACCTTTGCTCCTCAGGTAAAGGGAATGCTGTCCAAACTTACTGTGCAGCTCCAAGCCTTGTCTTGAGCATAGGGGCTCCTTGTGTTTGTAGGGAGTAGTTTTGCTTGCTCTTTTCAGGAAATAGCCTGTTTCTCAGAGTTTACCTTCTAAGCTAAGACTGGAAGCTGCCCCACTGATTTGTTCTTCTACTAAGCCAGAACTGATGATTTGCTGTGACTAAGACTCTCTCATTGGCTTTCCTAGAATCTTATCTTATCTAAGCTGAGCTAAATACCCTTTTCACCCCAGTGAGACTGACCTTCCTGGAAGTTTTTTCCAATCTATCTTGAGCTGGAGAATAGTTTCATTTTGTCAGACTCTGTTCAGAGGCTTGGTTTCATGGAGTTTTCCAAAGAAACTAGGAGAGCTAGAGCTTCCTGGCTTTACTTTGCCATTTTGACTCCACCCCCAGAAGTCACCTATATTCTCTTTTTGACAATTTGTCTAACCCTCTTACTATGTCTTGACTAAAACCTCCTGAAGCTGCTGCTCCTATGGCAGTCACTATTGTTGCTACAATATATGTGGGTTGCAGACAGGCCTCCCTCATATTATTACAAACTTCCTCTGCCAATCTCTTAAATTTTCTTAGACCAAAAATATTAGTTCTATCACTTCAAATTTTGCTTTGAGGCATTATTTTAAAGTCATTTGAAAAGGAATGTTGAGAGAGTTCATTTGGGTCACTTCTACTTTACCTTCTTAACTCTTTCCTCTAATGATGGACAGAAGTGATGAACATTGTACCAGCGCTCTTAAGGATAAGCACATTGATCACACTTTGTAACAACCAAAGACACTTTCAGTTTTTATTTAGGAAGTATAATAACTTACCATTAGAATATTCAAAAGTGGGTATTGGTGGGTAGGATTGAGAAATTTTGGAGATGCTCACATTTTAGATATGTGTTTCAAGTCACAACTTTTAAGTTGTACATGATATCAATATGTTGTAATCATATGCCTCCCGTCTATGCATATATGTATATGTAAATGTGTATATATATGTACATCCATATACATATATACATATACATACATACACATACATATACATATATACACACACATATACATATATATATACACACATACACAACCTCTCCTGGACTAAGCAAAATTCTGAATAGAATGGGAGATGTTTGGATTCTAATATTTTCCATTGACTTTATAGTAGTGTGCTTTTTAAAGCCTCCAAGTTGGGGTACCAACATATACTGTGCTTTCTAAAGATCCCACGCTAGGGGGCCAAAATATATGCCCCGACTTAGCTCTCTGGAGGATGTTGGGTCCAGCCAAAGTCCTTGGTATTAGGGGAGGAGTGATGAGGCAGGGACACACATGGATGGTCAAATATGGATTCTGTTTATTTCAAGTTCTCTCAGCCCTAAATATCTTAGTAAAATTATATCACCACAGCACACTGAGTATGTGCTAACTATAAGCACCCTGCTCTTAATATGTAAATGCCTCTTTTACTGTATGGATCTCTGCTTCAAGTAGAACACAGGTTGTCACAGACTCCCCTTTCCCCTACTTCTCAGGATAGCTGAGATGCCCCAAGGGAGAGGAGAGCCAAACTAGACATTGTCAGCAGGTTCCCTCTGGGCTGAAGAGCCTCATACTGAGTGTGGATTACAACATGATATTTTTAATTTTTTGTTGTTGCTTGCATTTTGTTTTCTGCCTCTTTTTTTTTTCTTTTTGATCTAATTTTTTTTGTGCTGCATGATAATTGTAGAAATATATATAGAAGAATTGCACATGTTTAAATATTTTGGATTACTTGCCATCCAGGAGAGGAGGTGAGGAGAAGGAAGGAGAAAATACCTGGAACACAAGGTTTAGCAAGGAAGAATGTTGAAAAATATGCATACATTGTGAAAATACAAGGGTTTTTTTTTTTTTTGTAATTTTGAGTTCCAAATTGACTTCCTCTGTTGCTACACTCCAATCTTCCTGATATGGTAAGCAATGAGAGAGGTATAGATGTATGATCCTGCAAAACATATTTCCACTTTGGGTTATATTGTAAAAGAAAGGAGAGGCTATCAAAAAAAGATAAAAAAAATAAAAATTGGCATGCTTTGATTGGCATTCAGACTCCATCAGTTCTTTCTCTGGAGATGATTGGTAGTCAATTTTGTAGATGTGAAGTGTATACTCACTGTTATTTTAATTTGCATTTCCCTGCTCAATGATTTAGGGCATTTTTTTTTCATATAATCATTGAAGCATTTGTATTTCTTCATCTGAAAACTGATTGTTTATATTCTTTTATAACTTACCAATATTTTTGGTAGTTTAGTAAATTGATTTAGGTAGAATTGTAATTTTTATCATATTTGTTTTGTCTACCCTTGAGCAATAGATATTTTTCCAATTATTCAGATCTGATTTTATTTGTGTGAAAAGTTTTTTAATTGTGTTCATACAGAACTGATTCTAAGTGAAGTTAGTAGAATCAAATGAACACTGTACACAGCAATACCAATACCAAGATTATACCATCATGAATTTTGGGGCTCTTTTCAACAGTGAGGTAATTCAGACCATTTCCAATGGTCTCATGATAGAGAGAGCTATCTGTACCCAGAGAGAGGAATGTAAGGACTGAGTGTGGATCACAACATAGTATTTTCACTTTTTAATAGTCGTTTGCTTGCATTTTAATGCTTTTTAATCTGATTTTTCTTGTGTAGCATGATAATTGTGGAAATATGTATAGAAGAATTGTATATGTTTAACATATATTGGATTACTTGCCATCTAGGGGAGGGGATGGTGGGAAAGAATGGAGAAAATAATTTGGAATACCAGGTTTTGCAAGGGTGAATGTTGAAAACTATCTATGCATGTGTTCTGAAAATAAAAAGCTTCATATAAAAATAGCACAGAAAAAATACTATTTTTTGTTATTGGTTTTAATAAGTAGATTCTCAAATATTTTATAATATCTACAATTATTTTAAATGGAATTTCTCCTTCTATCTCTTCCTGTTCGGATTTCTTGGCAATAT
>JAJPUD010014972.1:0-12054 GCA_023553655.1 Myrmecobius fasciatus
GATTTTAGGTATATGGTCTATATTCTGGGTGACCCTAACCACCATGGCTGAATTAGGCCTTCCTAGCTTTTTGGGCCAAGTGACTTTGTTGTTCTGCATGGATTCTTCTGGGCGGGCGCTACTGACTTTATCTTTTAGTTGTGGGACCTAGAAAAGGAAGCTGGCTTGCCTCCGTATTTCTGGTCCTCATTCAGCATAAGCCAGAACAAACTTTTTTTTTTTTTTTTCTGAGGCAATTGGGGTTAAGTGACTTGCCCAGGATCACACAGCCAGGAAGTGTTGTGTCTGAGGTCAGATTTGAACTCAGGTCCTCCTGACTTTAGGACTGGTGCTCTATCCACTACACCAACTAGCTGCCCCCAGAACAAACTTTTTTTTTCTTTTTTTTTATTAAAGCTTTTTATTTGTATAACATATATATGGGTAGTTCCCCAACATTGATCTTTACAAAGCTTTCCATTACAAATTTTACCCCCAGTCCCCTCCCCTCCCCTAGATGGCAGGAAGTCCACTACATGTTAATAATGTTGAAATGCTTGAGAAGTTGTGCAAGAAAAATCCTATCTACAAGAAAAAAAAAGAATCAGAGAAAGGCAACACAATGCAAGCAAATGTCAATAGAGATCATGAAAATGTTACGTTGTGGTCCATATTTCATTTCCCTCTCTCTGGGTGTATATGGTTTTCTTCAGTGAACAATTGGAACTGGTGTGAGACAATTCTTTGTTGCAGAGAGCCATGTCCATCAGAATTGATCATCATGTAATACTGTTGTTGCTGTGTATGATGATCTCCTGGTTCTGCTCGTTTCACTCAGCATCAGTTCATGCAAGTCCCTCCAGGCCTCTCTGAAATCGTCCTGCTGGTCGTTTCTCACAGAGCAATAATACAGAACAAACTTTTTAATCCTGGATACTTGAAAATTTTGCTTATCTTAAAATGTCACATACAATCTCATCCTTTAGATGTGGTTCTTCTCGATGTGAGTTATTGGATTGAGTCCCATGACAGAAGCCAGCCCCAAGACTCAGAGGAACAAGCTCTGCTGCTCTTTCTCATGGTGGATTTCCACAGTAGATTTCCAGCTCAGCTGTCGCAGGCCTGGGGTAGGTAGAGATCAGCACTGTCTGCTGATGGCAAAGGCTTCGGCTCATAGGGCCACGTCCCCAGGAGTCTACCCAGACCTGATGGAGCAGCGGAGACATTGCTAAGTGAATTAAATGGCTTTCTGGCATTTTGAAAACCAGTTCTCTTTGATACATTGAACTGCTATGTTTTTCCCAGGTCTATCAGCAGGCCAGCCCTCTGGCTTCCTCTGAAGCCCTCCTGTGCCTTCAGTACCCATGTCAGAGGTGGCGGAGTCCTCCTCTATCTCATGCCCTCCCTCTAACACTCCCATATCTTATCTCATAGGGAGCTGCCCTGTACACAGTTGCTAGTGCATTGCCTCTGTCTTCCCTGCCCCCTCAGCTCCCCAGCAGTCTATGAGCTGGTAGAACAGGGACTGGGTTTTGCTTTTCTTTGAATCCCCAACACTTAAAACAGGCATAAAATTGGAACTTAATAAATGCTTGTTGACTTGAAAAAGATCTGGATTCAAATCTGCCTGGGACACTTAGAACCTGTGTTGCCCTGGGGACATGCATTTCCTCTTCAGTAACAGGGAGGTGAATCCACTGCCTTCCCAAGTTCCTTCTGGCTTTCCAGCTCTGCTCCTGTGGTAAACTAGAAAGGGGCAGATTTTCATCCTTTTGCCAAAGACTGGTCTTGACAGTCAGAGGCTCACCTGCAGGTGGGTGGCGGGAGGCATTATTTTTTAGTCTTTGCAGCTCTCAGAGATTTTCTGCTGAGTTTAAAAGGGTTTGGGATCCATGTTGGCGGAGGGAAGACCCTCCTGATGAGATCAGAGATCCTGAAATCAGCGAGGCCGTGGCCCAACGGCCTTCCAACCCAACTTGTACGCTAAAGGGTGAAAGAATCTCGGAGGTCCTGGGTTTGAGTCCTGTGCAGCCTGGCAATTGTGTAACTGTGGTCACTACGACCTTCAGTATCATCTCCCTCTGAGGTCTGGGACAACTACAAGTTTCTGAGGTTCTAAGAGTGATATTCATTAAGTTTTAGGCCAATAACTTTGGCATACTGTATGGTCTTTATGATATATTATTGTGATCTCCTTGCTAATATTTTATTTAAAACTGTTGTATCAGTGTTTATGAGGAAAATAATTTTGGTCAATAATTTTCTTTTTTTTTTCTAAATTTCTTTCTGGTTGAGGTGCTGAGACTATATTTGTGGTCACTTAACCCTACTACAAAGGTAATTGGATTAGATCAGAAATAGAGGTTTATTGGTGAAACAGATGAGTTGCACACTATAGCCATTCCCCTGACTGATAAATGAATGTGGAATTTTCAGAGTTTTGTACATACACTTTGGCTCAGCAATGCCACTTTAGGTCTATGCCCCAAAGAGTTCAAAGGAAAAGAACCTCTATGTATAAAAAAAGGAAAAGAACCTCTATGTACAAAACTGTTTATAGCAGCTTTTTTAGTGATTGCAAAAATTTGGAAACTGAGGGGAGGCTCATCAACTGGAGAGTGGATGAACAAGTTGTGCCATATGATTGTGATGGAATACGCCTATGATATAAGAAATGCTGTCCTGGAAAAATTTACATGAGCTGATGCAAAGTAAAGTGAATAGAACCAGGAGATCCTTGTGCACAGTAACAGTGACATTGTAATGACGCTCAATGCTTTAGCATAAAGCTACTGTGATCAATAAAATGATGCACAACATATGTATGGTTTCATATGTATGATGAGTGTTATATATCTTGACTTCTCAGTAGGTTGGGGAGAACACATTCAGTTGAACAACTGAATAACAAAGATTTATAAATCCAGCTACCTCTAGATGTATTTTTTCCTTTGAGAATTTATTTATGACTTGTTCAATTTATTTCTCTAAGATAGAATCATTTTAAAATTGTACCTTTTTTCTGTTTACCAAGGCAATTCATATTTTTGTAAGTGTACATTTATTTCATGTAGATTATTAATTTTATAGGCATATAGATGGGTGAATGGTCACTTAATAATTTCTACTATTTCTTTTTTCAGTGGTTGTGAATTTACTTTTTAATTTTTAATACTGGTCACTTGATTTTCTTCTTTTTAAAAACCAAATTAGCAAGGGGCAGCTAGGTGGTGCAGTGGATAGAGTACCAGCTCTTAAGTCAGGAGGACCTGAGTTCAAATCTGGTCTTAGACACTTAACATTTCCTAGCTGTGTGACCTGGGCAAATTACTTAACCTCAATTGCCTCAGCAAAAAGCAAAAAAAAAAAAAATAGCTAATGGCATGTCTGTTTTATTGTTTTTGTCTTGATTGATTTTTTTTTAAACAGCTCCTAGATTTTTTTGTTCACTTTTTTGTACTCTGCTTTGATTTTCAGCATTTCTATTTTGGTGCTTACTTGGGAGTTTTTAATTTGTTGTTTTTTAGTTTTCTCTAATTGCATGCTCAATTCATTGATCTGTTCTTTCTTTTATTGATGAACAAATTGGCCAGTATATTTGACTGTAGACTGAGAGAAAAAAAATTGTTCTCATTTCATTTGTGTTATTTAACCTTATGTTTTCTTGATGCCATTAGGATATTTATATATCTTTTCAAAACCACATTAGAATCGAAATCTGTCACCTTTCTGATTGCTCACTTGTATTCATCTTTTTATGTTTCTCTTGATTCAGAGTTTCTAAGTTCAAATCTTTTCATCAAGAATGATTGGAAGTCCTCTATTTCATTAAAGGCCTATTTTCCCCCTTGTAACATTATACTCATTTTTTCTGAACATATTATTCTTGATTTTAAACCTTTATCTACTGCTTTTTGGAAAATAGTATTCCAAACTTTCCACTCCTTTGTCATGCTAGCTACTAAATCCTATGTGATCCTGACTGTAGCTCCTTTGATACTCGAATTCTTTTTTTCTGGATGCTTACAACATTTTTTTTTTCTTTGATCTGGAAGCTCTAGATTTTACCTTTGATGTTCCCAGGAGTTTTCATTTGTATTTCTTACAGCAACCAGAAGATTCTATAGATTTGGGAAATTTTATTTCATTATTTTTTGAAATACAATATCAGGACTTTTTTTGGTCATGGTTTTCATGTAGTTCATTGATTCTCAAATTATCTTTCTCAGATCTGTTTTCCATATAAATTCGTGTTTTTTTAAATAAAAGATGTACACTTTGAATATTTATTACTGTCTCATTGTTGAAGCTGTAGCATATATGGCAGCCACACCTCACTAAAACTGCCTCAGCAAAAACGCCAAACCAGGCAGAGGGTGACTGAGTGAGAACTTGGGCAGGTGTCAAGAATGCCAAAGGCCATCATCAGTTGCCTTGACTTTTTTCCTGCCATTGGACTTCAATGACTCAGGAAAATGCAACTCTGCTTCACTTAAGTCCAGCCAATGTAGGCGTCAAGACATCACACCATACTGTTATTGGTCCTCTTCGAAGATGAAGGACGAACAATATCGTTGTCTTGTGGAGCCATTGGTCCGTTCTTCTTTTTAGGGATCTTATTGCTTAGGCAATTCTCAGACCAAGCTAGTGATAGTCTTTCCTGTTCTTTCTGCTATTGCTCTCATTTCTTTCAATTTCCTCAAGCACACTCCTTTTATTGATAAAAACTCTTCCTTCATTTCTTCAGAAATTCTAGCTAATTTTGTGCCTAGGATCTGCTTTCCTTTGAGTCTTTGAGGATATTTTAGGGTTCTCCTCTTCCAGATTTGTGTCCTGGCTTTCCTTGGCATTATATCTCATGATTTGCGGGGAGGGGAGACACTTTCTGAATTATTATTATTATTTTTTAAACAAGGGCCAGTCTCTATGCACTTCTGAGTGAATAGCAAGGCCTTTTTTCATTCTCATGTATATTCTCTGGGATCCTCTTGCTGTTTTCTTCAGGTTTACTTGCTGCCTCTTTATTTCTGCTTCCTGGATTCTCTGGCTTCCTTTAAGTCCCAGTTAAAATGCCACTTTCTGTAAAAAGCTTTTCTGGGGCCTCCTAAATGCTGCTGTCTTCCTTCTGCTGATTATCTCCACTTTTTCATGTAGGATTGAATATACTTGAACAGAGTTGTCCGAATATGGACTCCCCCCATTAGACTGCGGGTGCCTTGAGAGTGGGGATTGTCTGTTTTTTGTCTTTCTTTGTATCTGCTGTACTTTGCTCAGAGCCTGGCATGTTGCAGGCTTTTCTGTCACATCTGACATTTTGTGGCCCCATTTAGGGTTTTCTTGGCAGAGATACTGGGGTGGTTGGCCATTTCCTTCTCCATCTCATCTTACAGATGAGGGAACTGAAGCAGCCAGGGTGAAGTGACTTGCTCAGGAAGACAGCTAGGAAATGTCTGAGTCTGGATTTGAATTCAGGAATATTGAAGTCTTCCTGACTAAGGATTTCACTCACACCTCCAGCTACCTGCCCTACAAAGAAAGATCTGAATTCAAATCTGGCCTCAGACAGTCTCTAGGTGTGGGATTCTGGGCAAGTCATTTAAATTCTATTTACCTTTTCCTCAACTTTAAAATGGGGATAATAGCACCTGCCTCAAAGGGTTGTTGTGAGGATCAATGAGAGAATATTACTAAGTACTAAGTAAATGCTGATTTCCTTCCTTTCCCCTTGTTGGAGGCAAACATAAATTTGGGAAATGGCTGAACAACCTGTGGTGCCTGAATGTAAAGGGACACTATTGCCCTTTAAGAAACCACAGACATGGCAGGTTGAGAAAATGGGGGAGGACTTGTCCAAAACGGGGAGCCAGCCTGCCCATAACTCGGGCACAGAAATAGAGACGATACTTGTTGCAGAATCATCAGTATAGGGGCGTGACTAGTTCCTGTCTTTAAAAGTAGAAAGGTGGGGGGCTCTGGTCATGGTGGGCCACACTCACTGTCGGACCTTATTTCTGGGTTAGATGCTTTTCTTAACTGTTCTTTGTAACAAGGAAGGGGACGTGGGGAAGGGGCACATCTCTAGGGATCGGTAGAAGTACAACTGAACAAATGGCTGTCTGAACAAGGAACTGAATAGCTCATCCTAGGTCAGGGCTCTTAATCTCTCTCTCCTTTTAGGCAGGCAATCTTTGTTCCTAACTCATCTTAATCGCATCCTACGAGCGAACCACAGCCTGGTGCAGGACGCCGTCCAGATGGCCATGGACCAGGCTTCAAGGCAGCAGCACCGAGCCCTGGAGGTAAGAGGGGGAAGCGTTCTCCCTCAGATTCCCCTTCTTGCTTGGAGGGGAGGTTCCAACTCAGGTGATCAAAGTGGGGACTGAACCTTGAACCGGCCCAGCCCCCCTCCACCCCAGCCCGATCGGGGGCTCCTCTTGGCTAGAGCCCAGCTGGGTCGGAGAAGGGGAAGTCAGCACAGCCTTACACAGGGAGCCTGATGGTGTGTGTTTGGTCAATGCCCACACATGGGGGTCATCCACACATGGGGGTCAGATGCATAACCCGCATGTGTAGCGCACAGACACAGAGCACGTGAATGCGCTCCTCGTCCTCTGTCTCACCGAGTCTCCCTTCCTTTTGCTATCGTGATTTTTTTGTCTTGTTCTCTGGGCATTTCCTTCCTTGTTCCAGGGCAGAAAAGAGCCCTAATGTGGCAAAAACCCGGCCAGTGTTTGCTTCGGCATGCCCGCTGTGTCTTGTATTATCCACGTCCTCCTTGTCCTGGCTGTTATTTGAGGGTGGGAAACTTCCCCAGGATTCTTTGAACTCTCCAAGTCTCCTCAGTGAGCAGATGCTTCTTCTCTGTCATCTGGGTCCTTCCCAACCCAAGGCCCCTGATCAGAAGCATGTGGGTGCTGACCCCCCCCAAGCCCACTCCCCTTATTCTTGTCATTTTTAGGCCCAACAGAAGGTGCAGGCATCCATCCCAGTGGCCGTGAACTCCATCCTCAGTGTGGTGGCCGGCAGCACCAACAGTGGCTTTCGGACCCTTTGCCTCCAGACCCTCCAGGTGAGCAGGAAAGGTGGCTGTAGCATCCTAGAGGGAGCCTCGGTGGGACGGTAGGCTGTTGGCTAAGTGACTTCCCTCCTTGGGCCCTCTGGGGAGCCGTGCTTGGGGCCCCGCAGAGCTCTGCCAGCCTGGCGTCCAAGAGTCTTCTATGGGAAGGATTGATCTTTTTAAAGTATTTTGGTGGGGATCCTTCCGTCCTCACAGCCCTTCAGCCCTTCGGGCAGCGTGGTGACCTTTCTGGGTCCCAATCAGCCAGTCAGGAAGCTCTTAGTCACTGTCAGCTCTGAGCTGGGCAGGTGCAGGGAGGCTCTTTATCAGCAAACCCATGGATGTGCCCTCCCCCCCCAACAACAACAACAACATTAGAAGGACGGGGAATGGGATTGGCCGTCCTGTAGGATTTAGGAAATCCCCAGTGCTCAAGGAAAGGGATTGGCCCAAAGTACTTAGAGCTACTCAGGTGATTGGGGACCAAGCAGCTGCTCCTCCACCTGGTCAGCATATGACAGAGACAGAGAGAGATATAGAAACAGAGATGGAGAGATGAAGAGAGACAGGAAGAGAGACAGGCAGAGAGAGAGAGACATAGAAAAGAGCCAGACAAAGACAGGGGTGGGGTAGGGAATGTATACCTGCAAGCTCCTCTGCCCCCTCTCCCCTTCCTGACTCCTCCCTTCAGCCTCTTCTCTTTCTCAGTTCCTCTCCACCTACTCCCTACCTTGCCCCCCACACTCCCACTGATCTCCCCTCCCCCTCCCTCCCCAGCACCTGCCCTCCCCCTGCTCCCCGGCCTCAGCCCCTTTGAGAAACTTCATACCGACTTCCTTGCCACGGGAGCCTCTATAGGATGGGGGTGAGGATCATGGGAGCTCCGAATCATGAAGGACTACATAAATGTCAACTGTTACTTTTATTATTTGGAGAAGAAGGAGGCCAGGATATGTTATCCGGGAGTGGTGGGCATGGGGGGCACTGATGAGGAGGCGAGCGAGGGCAGAATTGTGGGGCGCAGCCACATCAGGGGACTCGGGATGGAGGGGCTGCCCACCACGTGTCCTAAGCAGAAAGGGGCAGATCAGCAGGAGCGAGAGAGCAGCATCCGGACTGGAGGAGCAGTGGCCATTAATGACTGAGGCCCAAGGACTGGAGGGGGCCGGCAGCCGGGCCTGTGCCCTTTGGGGGGAAACCTGGGGTGATGGCTGGGGGTGCAGGGGCTTGAGGAGGGTCTCTGGCAGCATATCAGGCAGCAGGGAAAGACCCAGAGGAGGCGATGGGACCAAGGCCTAGCCCTGACCTCCTTTGGTGTGCCAAGGCTGCAGGGATGCCCCTCCTCAGACCCACTAGTGACTTCCTGTGCCCTTGGCATCCCAATCCTGCATTGCTCACTTGGCATTTGGCCTCTGCTGTCCCTCCCGCTCCTCTTCCTCCTCCAGGCCTGTGCCCCGGCTGCCCTTCCCTCCTTTGCTTCTTTGGATCCTTTGTCCTGCCGGCTGCCAGTGCCTTCCGTCCACCAGCCCCAGATGACCTGATATTTTATCAGCCAAAAGAATATTTGCTGCTTTCAGGCTAGGACGGGTCTGCCCCTCAAACAGCCCCTGGCACACAGCAGGAGCTTAATATATGTCCATCAGTTCTAGCCTCCATCCTGGAGAAGCCTCTTCTCCGTGGCCTCCAAATTGGTCTTCCTGTGATCTGGCCAGGGCATCTCCTCGCACTCGTGGCTGGCCCTCACCTCCAGAAAAAAACGCTGACCTTTAGGCCCCCATCTCCCTTTCTTGTTGCTGGCCTTGCTCCCCAGTGCTCCCCTCCCCAGACAGATGGCTGCGTCCTGGGCCTGTGCTCCCTCTTCCAGGCTGCCCTCCTCAGCTCGGGCCAGGATCTTTGGCTCCCCCAGGATATGATTGCTGGGACTGCGTTGCTTTGTTTCTCCTGGGACTGGCGCATAGTAGGTGCTCCTGCTTGTTCAGTCGGCCAAGGAGGGGGCTCTCTCTGCGAAGAGGGGGCACAGTTTGCCCAGGTGCCAAGAGATGGGGGTGGCCCCTTGTGCTGAGAGGGTTTCAATCTGCTGGCTGGTCTCAGTTGGAAGAGAGGG
The DNA here is from genome assembly GCA_023553655.1 of Myrmecobius fasciatus. Taxonomy (NCBI): domain Eukaryota; kingdom Metazoa; phylum Chordata; class Mammalia; order Dasyuromorphia; family Myrmecobiidae; genus Myrmecobius; species Myrmecobius fasciatus. The sequence continues at coordinate 9,141 of JAJPUD010014972.1, forward strand.
AGCTGGGCAGGGCTCAGGAGGCCCTTGGGCCACTGTGGAGTAACTGGGACAGCAGCAGAGGCAGACCCAGAAGGGCGTCATGTGCGCAGAGGGGACCCCCCCTTGTGTGAGGGAGAGTGGATAATGGCCGAGATCACATCCGGGGCCCTGGGGGACGGTGGTGTGCCCAGGGAAGCTTGGGGACCTTGGGGGGCTCTGTCAGAGGTGCATCCACTTTGTGACCCCCGGAGCTAGAGCCTGGCCAGTTGGGGGGGTGACCAGAACTCAGGAGAGAGGTCGGGGCAGGCTGTGGAGATTTGGGGGGCTGTCTCTAGAGATGACCTTGGATCTGTGGAAGCAGACAGGTGGCAGAAGGGACAGAAGGACCAGGACAGAGCCCTGAGGGGCGGACACACACCGGGACACGGCAGTCCATGGCGGGGGGGGGGGAATCTGGGGGGAAGGGGCCATCCTCAGAGAAGCTGAGGACTCGGCCAGCCAGTTTGGGAATGAGGAGCTGCTCCCTGTCCCTGGGGGGAGCTTAGTTTGGGGGGGCTGACAGCAAGGGGTTAGAAGAGAGCTGGTTGGGAACTGGAGGCAGCAGTGATGGAGAGGGGAGTGATGGGGGCGTCCTGGAGAAGACCCCGGCGGCTGGGGAATCCGTGGGACCGAGGGAGACTGGGGCAGACCTCCCAGTCTGCTGCTAGGCAAGGCTCCCGGCCTCAGTGTACCCCCCAGGACAGTGGGTGACTGCACTTCTGGTCCCTCAGGCAGCCGACACCCAGGAGTTCGGGATGAGACTGCACAAAGCCTTCTGCCAGACCGTGCGCCAGCGCTTCCTGTACCCCAAGAAAGTGAGTTCTCGGGAGGCCCCACCACGGTCTCCTGGGGTGAGGGACGCTGAGCTGCAGTGACAGCTGGGAGTGGGGGAGCCCCCCGGGTCCCCCCCCTTTGGTCCTCCAGGGCTGGCTCATTCATGGCCCAGGCCTGACCCCTGGTGGCACCATCTCAGAACTGCAGCTCCACATCCGGGAATCCCTTTGCCTCTGGCTCCCCTGACCAGGCCCTGGAAGAAGGAGCTGGTATTGCTGTGGCTGCCGACCCTTGCCACGGGCACCTAGGTGCCCCCGTGTTCTCTCCATGTGCCCACTGGCTAGGCAGCCTCTGACAGGCTCTCCTGGGCAGCTTTCCCAACCGAGTTGGGCCTGAAGCAGCTTGTGGGCCTCCTGGGGAAGGAAGAAGAGCAGGGGATGAGCCCTTCAGTCTGGGGAGAAAGGGGGGTGGGGGAGGGACTCGCAGAAAGCAGTCAGAGAGGGGGGATCGGGGTCTGACGGGTAAGACAGGACTAGAAGGAAGCCAGGAGGAAGGGCAAAAAACACTTGGGGCCTAATGCCTGCTGTCCTGGGCCAAGTCAGACAGTGCCCACCCCCAAACAGCTCCTATCCAGATGGGGAGCCCTCCTGGCTGCCCCAGGCCCCCAGCTGTGCTGCTGAACCGGACTTTGCCTTTGGGTCCCCACCGGGGTCTGAGGGTCAAGGTGGGGGGGTTCATTCATTTGCCCAGCACATGCTGCCTTGTGCCCCCTCCAAAAAAAAAAAAAAAAAAAAAAGCCTTATTGGAGGCTTTCCCAATAAACAGTTGGCCAAGAAGGCCTTGGGAGGAGGGGGGCTCCCTCGAGGTCAGTCAGAAAGGCATTTGCTGTGTCCCTGACATCTGCCAACTGGAGGCCCGTGGGCACAGAGAGCCGGGCCCTCTCTTAGCTGGGGCCCCATGAGTGTCCCGGTCCCTTTGGTTCTCTCCCTTCCCTCTCATGGACCCCACGAGGGGTCAGCCAAGGCAGAGGCCGAGGGCGTGTGCCAATCATTCCAGGGTTCACTCTGTGCCCAGAACTCCCAGCCTCGGTGCTCCAAGAAGGAATAACGGAGCTGTGGCTGCCAAGGCTTCCAGAGCCCTTGGGTATTAGCTCAGAGAGGCTGGCCACCCGGTGCCAGAGACAGCCAGGCCCTGCTAATTCACTGCCACTGCAAGGGCTCGGGGGCCTCTGGGGAAAGGGGAGGGGGCCTGGCCCCTGGGACCAGAGGGAGCCAATCCTCCCAAGCTGTGAAGAAAGGCTATCAGGTAACCCCCCCCCCCCTGGGGTGGGGCAGATCAGCCCCAGGAGAGGTGCAGCTCCAGTCCTGCTCTCAGGGAGGATGATGGGAGGTGTCTGAGGTGGCCGTTCCATGTCCCACACTCTTCTGGGAAGGGGATCCCTCCCACGGGTCCTCTGCCTATGGGGCTAAATGTGGGGGGGGGCGGGGTCTGACTCTCTGACCAGCTGCTTCCTGAGCCAAGCTGCACCAAGGAGGGGGAGGAGAGCCTGGAGGAGCCACTGCCAGGTAAGGGTCTGGGTGTGTGACACACACACACTTGTGACCAGGTGACTGTCCTGGGCCAGCATCCCCTTAGCATGTGTCGTCCCAGCACACAAAGTTTCCCAGACCACAAGCCACATATAATTGGAAAAAGAACCCCCAAATTCAGTTGGTTCTGCCGGATGGCGCGTTTGGGGGGGGGGTGCTCCTGGTTGATCTTGCCCCGCCCAGGGCATGTTGCTCCTATGTGCTTTGAAAAGCCTGCTGCCAGCCCAATACTTTTAAACCTGGCAGGGTGCTCACTGTTGAAAGGTACCACCAAAAGTGGATTTGATGTAGCACCAGGTGCCCTGTGGCAGGGCTGCCCACTGGGCCTGGCTGCTTCCCCCCAGTAACTCCCATTTACAAAGTTTCCACCCCTGGGATACCAGTCAGTCAACACGGCGGGTGGGTTAGAGTGGCAGCTGTCTGGCCCACCAGCCAGCAGGCTCTAGGCCATGGAAAACCCCAAGTGCCCGTCTTTCCCGGAGCCTTCACCACACCCTGACTCTTCCTCTCACAACCACCTCTCAAAGCCCCCC
>JAJPUD010014972.1:17054-39122 GCA_023553655.1 Myrmecobius fasciatus
CGGCCCGGGCCCTCGGACATCGCGGCCTCCGCCCGGACTGCGGCCGAGGGCGAGGGCGCCCAGGAGCCGGGGCCCGCGGTGGAAGTGTCCGAGGTGACCGCCACGTCCGGGCTGGTGAGCTGGGGCCCCGGCAGGCCCAACGAGCCCGTCTGGATGTTCCAGATCCAGTACAACAGCAGCGAGGACGAGACCCTCGTCTACCGGTGAGTGCCCGCGCCCGCCAGGGCTTCCCCTTTCTCCCCCGCTCCCCACCCACGAGGCCACGCCGCGCGCTACTGCTATGGCCGCCGGGCGCCTCGCTCTCCCCGCGGGCCCTGCTTCCTGGCAGCTGCAGAGAGGGGCTTTGCTTGGGATGAGAGGGCAGGGGACCGAGGTGGGGAAGGTGGGGCGCCAGAGCCAAGCTGGCAGGTGGCAGGAGAGGAAGGGCAGGGGCGGGGGGGCTCTTCCTGCACGTGCTGCTGGAGGGCGTCGGCTTGTCCCGAGTGTGGGCTCTGGGCTGGTTTCGGGGTCTGTCCTTGCACACACGCACACGCACACACACACCCCTCGCCGTATCACACGTGTGCATCTCTCTGCCTGCACTTTTGTCTCCTTCCACAAGAGCCGTCTGAAGGGCGGGCGGGCCCCCACGGGCACACCCGGGCCCTCCCCAGACTGACACTGGCACTGACCTCCCCCCCTCCCTCCAGGATCATCCCCGCTTCCAGCCGCCACTTCCTGCTGAAGCACCTGGTCCCTGGCGCTGACTACGACCTCTGCCTCCTGGCCCTGTCACCTGCTGCTGTGCCCTCGGACCTCACGGCGACAAGGCTGCTGGGCTGTGCCCACTTCTCCACACTGCCAGCCATGCCCCTGTGCCACGCCTTGCAGGCCCACGTGCTCGGGGGCACCCTGACGGTGGCCGTGGGGGGGGTCCTGGTGGCCGCCCTTCTGGTCTTCACGGTGGCCTTGCTGGTTCGGGGCCGGGGGACCGGGGCCGCCCGCCTCCCGCTCAAGCTCAGCCACGTGCACTCCCAGACCAACGGGGGCGCCAGCCCCGGCCCGAAGCCTCACCCCCCCCGGAGCCCCCCGCCCCGCCCCCAGCGCAGCTGCTCTCTGGACTTGGGGGAGACGGGCGGGTGCTACGGCTATGCCCGGCGCCTGGGGGGGGCCTGGACGCGCAGGAGCCACTCGGTCCACGGCGGCTTGCTCGGGGCTGGGTGCCGAGGGGCGGGGGGCAGCGGGGAGCGGCTGGAAGAGAGCGTGGTCTGAGGCCGGGGCCGGACCGGGAGCCGGCGGCCATTGTGGGAGCACTCCCAGGCTGAGGAGTCGGGATTCTGGGCTCTCAGCCCAGTTTTAACTCTCTGTACCTCAGTTCCCCCTTTGTAATTTGGGGAGGAAAACAGCCTTTCCCTCACCCCGCCCCCTCTCCAGGACCCAGGGGGCACTCTCAGAGAAGAGGTGCTGCCAGCACTGTGGGGCGACGGGCGACGGGAGCGACCTGGATTCTTGTTTTTATTCTTAATAAAAATGCCAGGGACACCTCGCCGGGGCTCTGGCCTGGTCCTGTGGGGAAGGAGAGCCCGCTCCGGAGCGCAAGAGGGACGGGAGCGGGCGGTGGGCAGGGAGAGACGCCTCGAACGTGTGCCCTCCCCATGTGCCCGTCGCCGCTGCCGGAGCCAAGGGCACTGGGGTCTGAAAGCCCCGTCGGTTCTCCCCGGGATCCCATCTCCACCCCTGGAGGTGCCCAGGCCGAGCACATCTGGCCAGATGCTGCCACTCTGCCCGGGGCCAGACCTACCCACAGGGTCCCCGACAACAGCTGCCATGGAGGGAGGACCAGACGAGGCCTTCGAAAGAACAGCCGGGGGCCAGAGGCGGGCTCTGTGGTCACTGGGCGGGCTTCGGAGGAACGGGGATGGGCAGCTGGGGGAGGGACACGGGGACCAGGCCGGGAATCTGGGAACCTGGCTCACGGAGACGCGGGGGGCCTCGTACCCCCAGAGACACTTGGGAGCGGAGACCGCCTGGCTTGTTCCTGGGCCTTGGCCACCCTGCTCCGCCCTCCTCCCCCGGGGGGGCGAGTTTTGGGCACAGCCCACCTCAGCCTGGTGGCCCCTGACCGGGGAATGCTTGCTAAGGCTTTGGGGCAAACGAGAAGCTCCCACCCCCCAGTCACCTTGGGCAGGGATGGCGAGATAGGGCCAAGGACACCCCCATCTAGCAGCGCCAGTGGGCACTGAGGCTGTGGGACAGCAGCAAGTGGTGCCATCGGTGCCCAGCCACAGGGATGGGGCAGGGCAAATGTGCCAGGAGGCTCCCAGCCCTTCACCATCCCTACCGGCACGCCGTGCCAACAGGTGCCACCTGCAGGGGAGGCCACGGCCACCATGGCAACAAACCAAAGGCCCCACAAGAACTGCTGTGCCAGGAGGAAAAGAAGGGAGGGGGTACGAGTGTCAGGGCAGAGGGCCCTCCAGGGGTCCCAGGGAGGGGAGAGAATACAAGGACGTGGGGGGGGTACGGCTCAGCTGGGAAAGCCCTATGGGGCAGCGTGGGCGCCAGGGAGGGGCAGGCAGCCTCGGACTCGGTGTGACCAGGGGAGGCCCGGGGCCTTTGGGGGCCACAGAACCACAGGGCAGCGTCCTTTCCCTGGAACTTCTGCCTCGGCCCCAGTGGCGGCAAGGACGTACTGGGGCCCAGCAGGCCCTGCCTGAGAACAGCTGCCAGGGAGGGGGCGTCCCGAGGCCGTGTGGCCCAGCCCCCCAGAGCCCCCCAGTGAGTCAGACTCACCCGCCACAGCTCGGTTCTGGCGAGCCACCGGGCTGGGGGGGGGGGTGTGACGACGGCTGCTGCCCTGGGACCCACCACAGAGCGAGACGCAGCACTCACCTTTACCCCTCGAACTCGGAACTCGGCCAGTGCCCGGCTCATCTTGGTGGCGGCTGTGGGGTGGTCCTTGCCGTGGGCAATGACTTTGACCAAGAGGGAGTCGTAGTGCGGGGAGATGAGCGCCCCCTGGAAGGCCGAGGCGTTGTCCAGGCGGATGCCCATGCCCTCGCCGCTCCGGAACACCTAGGGGGGAACGAGGGCAAAGCTGGGGGCAGAAGGAACCAGCTGGAGAGCCCGGCCCGGGGGACGGGCTGCGGCTGGCTCCGGGCCCTCAAGGGTTAATTCTGCTCCACTCTGGCTCGTGACACTTGGCAAGCTTGTTCCTGCGTGGGAACCCCGGTGCCCAGCCCCCCCTCGCCAGCCCCCGCACATCCTCCGCCCCCTCTCTGGGGGAAGTCTGGAGGGGAGGAGACGTGCCCGGAGAACCCCCAGGCACCCGGACCAGCAGGCAGGCTGGGCGGCACCGGCGGTCAGTCAGCCAGCATGCAGGAAGCACCTACTGGGTGTCACAAGGGGCAAAAAATGGTGCCCCCTGAGCACCAGCCAAAGTCAGGAGGACTTGGGTTCAAATCTGGTCTCAGACACTTCCTAGCTGTGGGACCCTGGGCAAGTCACAACCCCAATTGCCTCAGTAAAAAGCAAAAAAAAAAAAGAAAAAAATTGGTGCCCCCTGCCCCCCAGGAGCCAAAGGCGGCACCTCTGTCTGGCCACACTGGGCATCCGCCTCTCAACAGCACCCCCAACATGAACCCCCTTTCCACCTAACGGGGGATGGGAGAAAGAAGCAGGTACAGAGCGGCCTTCAGGGAAGAGCAGGAAGGGGAGAGCCAGGGCTGGAGCCAGCTGGGGGCAGCCAGTGACCAGGGGCCTGCTGGGTGCCAGGCACGGTGCCAAGGGCTGGGTGAGAGGTGGGAGAAGGGAGGAGGCCTTTACAAAGCACCTACTGTGTGCCAACCACCCTGGGGGGTTTTACAGCTGCGGTGGGCAGAGGCTCCCACGCCTCTAGGGAGGGACTTCCACCCCTGGGCTCCACCCGCCGGACGCCCGAGCCACTAATACACATGTGGTGCCTCAGCTGTGCCGGGCACCGCCCTGATCCTCACGCGGTCCCTGGGAGACAGGGCTGGGATGGACCCCTTCTGACAGCTGAGGAAGTGGAAGCAGACAGAGAGACAGAGACAGAGACAGAGAGCACAGAGAGACAGAGACAGAGACAGAGCAGAGATAGAGGGACAAAGACAGACAGAGACAGAGAGACAGAGACAGACAGACAGAGAGACCCCGGGGAAGGGGTCAGAGAGGGAGCATTTCCAGGAGCGGTGACCAGGCTGCTGGGGTCAGGAAGGGGATGGCAAAGGCCATGAGACCGGGCTGGCAAGGGGTCCCCGGGGTCCCCTGAACCCTTCCGGCCTCTCCCTCTTCTGCCAAGTGGGGGAGGGTGCTTCTCTTGGGCCTAATGGGATCTGGCGGGTCTAGGCCCCTCTAAATGTCTTCCCAGCCAGAAAAAGGGAGGCCAGCCTCTCCATGGAGGCCTGGGAGGCCAGAGACCGGGGGCAGGGCCAGCCGGTCAGCCCGGGCCCTCGGGCCGGAGGGAGGTGCTTTCCTTTGGGACGTCTTGTAAAGGAACACCCCACGAGGACACGGAGAACAAAGAGAAAGAGGGGGACGGGGAGGGGGCGGCGGGGGACGGACGGACGGCGGGACAAGGATCCAGCGGAGGGACTTCGGTGGGGGGGCCCGGCCCGGGGAGACCAAGAGCCAAGCCTGCTTCCAAGGGCCGGGGGGGCCGCAGGGATGGGGGCGGGGCAGAGACCCAGGCCGGAGGAGAGGCGGGCCGGGGGGCCACGGGGCCTGTGACTCCCCAAGGCGGTGGGCGCCATCTTTCAGGACAGGGGCCGCTGGGCTCAATAAAGAGGAACTACATGAAATATTTAAGGGCGAGCACTCAAGTGCGCACAGGAGCTGTCAGCTAAAAATACTCTGTGGTGAAGCAGGCGAGGAGGAGGAGGGGAGGAGAGGGGGAGGAGGGAGAGGGAGGAGGAAGGGGCAGGGAGAGGGAGGAGGGGGAATAGGAGGAGGAAAGGGAGGAGGGGGAGGAGGAGGAGGAGGAAGGAGGAGGGGGAGAAGGAGGAGGGGGAGGGAGAGGGAGGAGGGGGAGGAGGAGAGAAGGAGGAAGGGGGAAGGAGAGGGAGGAAGGGGGAGGAAGGAGAGAAAGAGGAGCAGGAGCAGGAGCACAGCCTGGCAGCCCAGGCCGACTCCTGGGCCTAGGCCGGAGCAGAACTCCTTCCTGGCCTTCCCATGGGGCCCCCACGCCAGATGTCCTGGGCCGGGAGCCGGCCTTGCCTCCCTGGGGGGCCCCGGGCTCCCTCTGCAGAGCCTCCTCTCTGCCCTGGGGGGCCAGGCCAGATGGGGGAGAGATGGGGCGGCAGCTGCTCCGCTGACACCCAGGTATTCTTAGCCATGGTGAGAGACAGGAGGGAGAGGGAAGTGGGGCCGGGCGTCACTCAGGTGCCAGGCTGGCCCTGGGGGTGGGGGCCTCTGCCCTTCCCAGTCCCGAGGGCCCCGCCCCCCCAGCTCCCGGGGGGCTGCTCCTCACTGTGCCCCCCAATCCTGTGGAGAACTGAAGCCAGGAGCAGCAAATGCTGCTGCTCTCCGGGGCGGCCCCCCTGTGTGAGCGCGCGGTGCCCTGTGCCCATCTCTCTGCCCACTGTGCTTTGTACCAACTCGCGCTCGAAGCCCTGGCACCTCCCATGCCTCAGGTTGGGGAGCTGGGCAGCGGTGGGGGCACTCGGGGTCTGTTTCTAATCCACCCCCGCCTAGCTCCTCCTCCACTCCCTCGTAACAAACATTGGACAGCAAATCCAGAAAAACCGACCAGCCCATTCCCGTGTCTGACAGCGTGTGCCCCACTACGTGCCCACAGCCCCCCAGCTGCAAAGAAACAAGGCAGAGGCAAGGTGCCCTCTCACACCCGGCCCCCTTGGGCCTCAGACTGGAAGAACCCGGGACGTCCGCCAGTGTCGGCAACGAGCCCGGCCAGCTCCGGCCAGAGCTCCCGGCCCAGAGCAACCGCCTGGGGACGGCGGGGTCCGGGGCTGGGACGGGGCTCCTCCTGTCTCCTGGAGGCCCCCATGGAACAGAGCGGCGGCTCAAGGGGAGCACCCAGAGGGGGCCGGGCTCTCTCTCTCGGGCGCCTTCGGCCCCCCTCACCTCGATCCGGCCGGTGTCCGGCTGGAAGCCTCGGGCGGGGTCCTCCGTGGTGACCCGACACTGGATGGCGCAGCCGTTGATCCGGATGTTCTCCTGCCGCAGGCCCATGTCGGGCAGGCTCCGGCCCTCAGCTATGTGGATCTGGGCGTGGACGAGGTCTACGCTGCAAAAAGGGCGGCAAAGTGAGGGGCGGAGCGCGGCCAAAAGGGGCGCCGGGCCCCTGAGAGGGGAAGTGACCGGCCCGAGGCCACACGGCACCAGAACCAGGAGCGGGGCGAGGGATGAGGCCCCGCGCGGGCCACTGCTCCTCCCTCTCCTCCCCCCACCATGACATTGCCAGGCTGCCCAGCTGTGCCCAGTTCTTTGGGGGAAGCGCCGGGCAGAGGTGCCAGGGTGCCAAAGGCCCTGCCCCAAAAGTGCTGCAGAGAGCCCCTCTCCCAGTGAAGGGCGGTTGCAGGACCCAGCGGACCCCGGGGAAAGCAGCTGAGCTGCCCGGGACAGGCGGGCTTGGGGGGATTATCTGCAGCCTCACGTGCCAGCTTTCTCGCTCCCTGGGTGGGCCTTGCACTAGGGGCTGGCTTTTCAGCACCGAGGCCCCTGGACAGCTCCCCGCTGGCCCAGCTGCCCCCAGGCCTGTCAGAGGCTCCTCAGCGTCCAGGGGACTTGGGGGGGCACCTTCCCTTGGCCCTCGCCGGCTCGCCCTCCCCCACACTCACTTGGTGATCTCCTCGGTGACCGTGTGCTCCACTTGCAGTCGAGAATTGACCTCAATGAAATAGTGTTTGCCGTACTTGTCTATGAGGAACTCCACCGTGCCGGCGTTCTCGTAGCCCACCTGTGGGGGGAGCCCAGTGAGCAGGGGCCAGAGGGTGGAGGAGGGGGCACCCTGGCATCAGCGGGCCCGGCTCCCTTCTCTTCCGCCGTGCCCACCGGGCTCCCCAGGAGGCGGCGAAGAGGGAGAATAGAAGGCTGGGGGGGGGCTGTGTGTGAGCCACCTGGACTGGTGCTGAGCATGCTGGGAACACCCCCTGGTCACTGTAGCTTGGGCTACATGGGGCCTTTGAGGAGGGGGCAGTGCCAGCTTTGGAGCAGGACGATCCCCTCGCTGGCTCTGAAAGATGAGAGGGCCAAGGGGGCGGCCCGAGGGCACGGGCAGAAAATGAGTCTGGAGAAGTCTCGGGGGGCAGCGGGGAAGGTTCGGCCTCAGGGGTCTCCTGGGAGGCTACTAATAAGTAGCGGCCTTTTAATTCCAGGGTTAGAGCAAAGCCTGGCTAGGGAAGCCGGGGTGGGACTCATGGGGTGGGGGGCAGGGTGGCTCAAGGCAGAGGAGGAGGAGGAAGAGGAAGAAGAGAGGAGGAGGAAGAGAAAAAGAGGAAGAAGAGGAAGAGGTAGAAGACAAAAAGATGAAAGAGGAAGAGGAGGAAGAGGAGGAGGAGGAGGAGCAGCGCTGCTTTGGGCTACCTTGGGCTCTCTGCTGCCCACAGCCCCGGAGCCAGGCCCCCCATGCCCCTCTCCCTCCCCCTCTCCGGAGCCCCCACCGCCCTGTACCTGCTTGGCCAGCTTGACCGAATCACTGGTCAGGCGGCTCCGGAGCTGGGGGTCCAGGTGGGCGGCCGGGGCGATCTCCACCACCTTCTGGTGCCGGCGCTGGATGGAGCAGTCCCGCTCGTAGAGGTGCAGCACGTTCCCGAACTGGTCCCCTGGGGAGGCAGGCCCGGGGCCTCAGTCTCCCCAGCCTGTGCCCCCCCGCCCCCCCCCAGGGCCTCAGTCTCCCCGGCCCGTGCCCCCCCGGGGCCTCCCCTCAGAGCCCTCCGCTTGCCCTGCCCGCTGCCGGGCGGGGGGCCCAGGAAATGCCAGGGGGTCGGGCCCCGCTCTGCCCCCGGGCGCTCACCCAGGATCTGCACTTCGATGTGGCGCGGCTTCTCGATGAATTTCTCCACGAACAGCGTCCCGTTCCCGAAGGCGGCCAGGGCCTCGGAGTAGGCGCGGTTGTAGTTCTCTTCCACCTCCTGGAGCACGGCAGCAAGAGAAGGGGCCCCCCTGGGCCTGCAGCTCTGCCCCCCGCGAGGCGCGCCCCCCCCCGGCCCCCCTGCCCCCGCGTACCTCGAAGCTGTGCACCACCCTCATGCCGCGCCCCCCGCCCCCGTAGGCGGCTTTGAAGATGATGGGGAGGCCGTAGGTGTTGCAGAACTCCCGCGCCTCGTTCAAGGAAGAGATGGGGTTGTCGGTGCCGGGAACCACGGGGACGCCTGCGGAGGGAGCGGAGCGTGGGGCCTCTGCGTTGGCCGGGCCGGGCCCCCGCCGCGCACCCGCGGCTCCTACCTGCGGCGATGGCGATGGCTCGGGCCTCCACCTTGTCGCCCATCTTGCGCACCACCTCGGGGCTGGGGCCGATGAACTTGATGCCGGCGTCCTGGCAGGCCTGGGCGAAGTCGGCGCGCTCCGACAGGAAGCCGTAGCCGGGGTGGACGGCGTCCACGTGGTTCTCCTGCCCGGGGAAGGCGGGCGTCACGGGGGCCGCGGGGCGGGCGGCCGGAGCCGAGAGCCCCCGCCGGGCGCCCGCTTACCTTGGCCACTTTGATGATGTCGGGGACGTCCAGGTAGGCCTGCACGGGCGCCAGGCCGCGGCCGATGAGGTAGGCCTCGTCGGCCTTCTGCCGGTGCATCTGCCCGATGTCCTGCTCCGAGTACACGGCCACGGTGCGGATGCCCAGCTCCGTGCAGGCGCGGAACACCCGGATCGCTATCTCGCCTGCCAGGGGTGAGAAGCGGACGCTTGGCTTCTGCTCCAGGGCGGGCGGGGGGCACGGAGGGGCCGGGCGAGGGGGGAGGGGACGGGAGGGGGCTCCTTCCCTCACCTCGGTTGGCCACCATGACCTTCTTGATGGGCTTGTACTCGGGGTAATGGCTGCTTTTGGAGCTATAGGCACGCCGGACAGCCAGGAGCCTCAGGCCCCCCCGGGCCAGACGGAACCTCCACATCTAGAGACAGAGAAAGGGAGAGAGAGCCCGAGGTCAGAGCGGCCCCCTTCTCAAGCCTCCCTGCCTCCGATGGCCTCCACTCAGCCCCCAAGTTACAGGGGGGGACCTCGCGTGGCGTCCCTCCCAGGAGGGGGGTGTCTGCCCGGACGCCCTCTGAGAGGCCTTCCCCCTCAGGCGGTGCCCGCTGGGCGAAGCTCATCTCGTTTGATTTCGATTTCTCCTCCGTAAAAGCAGAGGGCCGACCCGCTGACACCCGGAGCCTCAAAAAGCTTCAGACGAACGTTCATTTTGTTCTCCCCGTCTTGTGACTGAGTCCCAATTTACAGACAAGAAAACCGAGGCAGACGGAGGAAATGACTCGGAGCCTGGCACCCCCCAGCTGCCCCGAGGCCTTTCAGGCCCCCTCCGGCCCAGCCCATGCCCCTCGACTCCCACAGATCGGGCAGAGCGGCCCTCCTCATCAAGGGAGCGTCCTCTCGCCTCCGCATCCCCCACGCCCGTGCCCAGCGGGTGGCAGCCAGTCCAAGAAGCCGGTTGACCCTTTTCTCAGGAAGATGGTTTTAACTGCATAAGGCGGCAGAACGGCAAAGGCAACGGTGACCGACAGAGGTGGGGAAGGGAGGGGGCGCCCCCCAACACGGGGGGCCTGCACAGAGAAGGGAGAGCCGGGGGGAGACTGTGCAGGCCAGGGCCAGCCACGGGGGCCTGAGGGGAGAGGAAGGACACAGGGCGGTCAAACCCCGGCAGGGCTGGGCATGGACAATGACAAGGCAGGTCTGGTGACATGGAGGTCCGGGACAGATGCCCCAGCAGCGGCCTCCACCCCCCGTTTGGTGTTTTGGGGAGGCTGTGGAGGGCCTGCATGGCCCGCCCGGCACAGGTCCCCACCCCGGGGAAGGGGGCCGTCCGTTTTCAGGGACTGCGGAGTCTCTCCCCGCTCAGGCCTGGCACGCTGGGGGCTGGCCGGGCTCCTGCAGCCTCAGTCAGACTGCTGCCACCCCCTGTTCCCACAGAGGACTCGATCGTTTATAAAACACTTTAAAGGCCTTTGCCCCTTTTGGCCTCCACCTCCCCCTCCAAAGGAAGCCTAGAAGAAGGAAGTGGGAAGGAATAAGGGAGCAGCCAGCACCCCATGTACCCCCCCACACACTCCAGAACACGGGCCGCACAAGAGACCCTGCCCCCCCCATCAGGGCCCAGCGCCACAAAGCACTCACCCTGCCAAAGGCCAGAGTCAGGAGGAGGCAATGGAAGGGAGGCTGGGGGGCTGGGGGCTCTCCCACCAGGAGCTCCTGATCTGCCTGCGGTCACTGGCCCCAGGGTTCTAAGTCCAGCTGCCTGGTAGACAACGGACAGTCTGGGTCACGGCCAAGAGTCAGATCAGGGGAATGGGCCCGGCTGGAGCAACTTCCTGTCCCCGTTCCTCGTCCTGGGGCATCTGGAGCCACCAGCTGGGGCCAAAGCCCTCTGAGGAGGGAGGGCCCATCGGGGCCAAAGGTAGGCCGAGAAGGCCCTAACGGAGCCCATGGAGATGTGCCCACTGAGAACCAGCCACGGTTCCAGGGGGTGGGCTGCACCTGGTTTGGTGGGGCGCTGGCAGAGGCCCAGCAGGCAGGCCTTGTACCAGCAATGGCTACCCAGCCCAGCTCCCAGTGTCCTTCTCCAGAGAGCTCACACCTAAGAGCCATGCCCTCTCCCTCCTGTCAGGAGCCAAGTTGGGGCCCTCCGGCCCAGCTCCCAGCCTGACGGCCCCCCCGGCATTGCCTCCCTTCTTCCTGTCAGCCCCTGAGCATCCATGGGAAATCTTTAAGGAAAACTGCCTGAAATCTCTCCTTCACTTAGAATTTCCATGAAATGAAGCCGGAACATCTCAGCCCCCCTCCAGGTCCTTTTCACCCCCTTCCAGGGAAAGAAATCAGTCCAAAATCAAGTCCCCTGTGTGTCGGGGACCAGGCCAGTTCCCACTGGGCTGAGGAAGAATGTGTTGGTCAGAGTCTAAGGAAGAAGGAAAGGGTTGGGAGCCAGGGCACCTGCATTCGAAGATTGGCTCGCGTGACCTTGGCCAAGGCACAAACCTGCTCCAAAACGTCCTCATCTGGAAAATGGGAACGGAGGGCCCTCCCAGCTGCCTGGAGGCCCGTCGCTGGTCTCCCCGCCAATCCCACTGCAATCTGTCCTCCACATGGCAGCCAGATGCATATTCTTAAAACAGTTCTGACCAACACACACCCAGGAACGATACGAGCCCGTCTGCCAAGTACTTTTTACACAAATATAGGCAGATCTAAATAAATGGAGAAATACTCATTGTTCAAGAGTACGCCGAGCCAATGTCCAATAGGACGGTTCTACCTAAAGTCAATGACGTATTCAGTTCCATTTCAAACTATCAATCACTTTCCCGAGCTAGAAAAAACAATAACAAAACTGATCTGGAAGAACCAAAAAAACAAAAACCAAAAACCAGGGGAAGGAAGGAAGCCAAAGCAGGAGCAGATCTCAAAGCACACCACAAAGCCATAATCATCAAAACAATCTGATGCTCAGTAAGCAACAGCGAGATTGGTCAGTGGAACAAATGAAGTATACAAAAGACAGAAACAAAGGAGATTGGTAACCTGGCTGAGAAACCCGAAGACTGCCCAACAGGGCAAGAACTCACCACTTGGGAAAAGTGGAAAGTAGGCTGGAAGAAACGAAGTAGAGACCAACAGTTCATAGCATATAATAAGATAAGTTCCAAATGGGTACCTGATTTAGGCACAAATGGTGAAGAACATGGAGGAAAGTGTTCATCGTATCTGGAGACAGAGGAAGAGTTCACGGCCAAAGAAAATATGGTTCACAATGGGTTTCATGACATAAAATTAAAAAGTTTTTGCACAAACAAAATCAATTCAGGTAAAATTAAGAGACTCGAAGGCAAATATGGAGAAATCGCTACAAGTTTCTCTCATTATAAAAGTCTGGTTTCTCAGATACATACAAATTTATAAGCGTCATCTCCCAGTTGGTAAATGGTTAGAAGACACGGGCAGCTTTCAGAGGAAGAAATCCAAGCTATCGATAGCTAGATTTAAAAAAAGAAAGCTCTAAATAACGAGAAAGATGGTCATTAAAACAATTATGAGGTACCACCTGAGGTGGTACCCCCGGAGCCCATTAGACTGGCAAAGCCGACCGAAGCTGTGGGAAAATGTACTGTTGGCAAAACTGTAAAATAATCTGGAGTTTGGCCCAGAAAACCATTAAACTGTGTATACCCTTTGATCCAGCGATACCTCTGAAAGGTCTATGACCCAAGGAGATAAAGGAAACAGGGAAAAGATCATACGGTGAAAAATATTCCTAGGAGCTTGTTTTGTAGTTGGGAAGAAAGCTTGCTACTGCGCTGCAAGAAATGAAGGGGCTGGTTTTGGAGAAACTGGGAACACTGACACAAAGTGGAAAATGTGGGGTTTCGTTTCAAAAACCGTGTTCTAAGCAACTACAGGAGCTCTAGATTTGAATCTAGTTTTCAGTGGTCTTCTAACTTCTATGTTTCTGACTGTAATATTTTTGACCGACTGCTTTTCCTGGAAGTGGGAGAAAAGGACCAATAGGAGGCTGAGATGCACAGACATTTTATACCTGGGTTGTCTATACCCGGTTTACAAGACACAATTTAGTTAAAAACAATTTGTTACGGAAATTCTGTTTGCAAATTAAACTGTACAAGTACCGCCCCCCAAAAGATGAGATTTGTATGAAAATAATAATGTTGTAAAGACAATTTTGAAAGATTAGAAAGTGATGAAGCCATGGACCAAGCCCTTTTGCAGGGATCCCTGATGAAACACGCTGGCCAGCTCCGGATACCGAGGGCAGACTGTAGCCGACTGCTTTTGTGGACGTGGCTGGGGCTGGAATGGGCTTTGCATGTTTGAATGTGTTATCCATGTTTATAATGGGTTTGGTTTTTATCGCTTTCTTAATGGAGGTGGGCGTGGGGCAGGAAGGACATGAAGGGGACAGGAGGGAAGAAGATACTACAGACCTGCAAATAAAATTAAATTGAATTAAAGGAAAAAAGAAAACAGTTCTGATCTTGCCATTTCCCTTCTCAAAGATGCTAGCCTTCCAGTCAAGATGGCAGCCTGACCAGAGTGGAGCTGCCTAGCTCCCACCCACCCACTCTGGCCAAACCCCCAGACTCCTATTAGATCAAAGGGAAAGCAAAGGGCACTGAGTGTGTGGGGACACTGAGCCTGGAAGAGGCAGAAGCAGGGCTTCCCCAAGAAGGTCCCAAGGTGATCAGAAAGCCCTAGACGTTGGGGCTTAGGAACCCTGGTCAGATGGGGACACCCCAGGACTGATGGCTCTGAGATGCTGGAGAGAGGCCCTGAAGATCTAGTGTTCTACACCTAGAGTGGGGTAGGAGGGCCCAACCTTAGGATCTTATAACTTCAGAGGGCAAAGAGAATAAATATCCTTGGGACTGGTCTGTCTAGTTAGGGTCTTTGGGAAGAACATACGAACTCCTACTGGCTCGGGGTAAATACAGGGCAATTGTGTCTAATTTGGCCCCAAACCTAAGGGCCTTCCCTCCCAGACTGCTTTATCTTACTGGGTGAGTCTCAGCCTCGTTTCTTCCCTAGCCTTAGTCACTGATTGGCTCTTGCATCAGGCCTGTTGAGGACCTTTGCTTAAAAGGGCCGAGGTCTCCCACTGCGTCCAGGGCCCTCTCCGGTCGCCCTGATCTCTATCTGGCCCCAGGTGGCTCTGGAGAAGAAAGTGAGGCTGGTGACCTCGGCCAGCCCTGCCTCGCTTGCTGCATCACCACCCTGATGTCAGGGTCTTCTTCGATGAACAACATGCAAACTCAGAGGAAGGGGAAGTGGAGGGAACATCTCTCACCTTTAATGGACAAAGGAAGGCTGAACATACACACCTGGGGGAAAGATCCCGAATAAACGGGAAAAAAGCAAGAAGAGGGAGGGGGCGGTTACGAGGGAAGACGATGCTGGGTGGACATTGTGGGTTGCCTGGTGATTATGAAGCTCCTACAAGATTAAAGGAGGAGGAAAAAAACTAAAATCTCGCTGGGGAGGAGGATGAAATAGCCTTCTGGGCAATGGGGGAATGGCCAATCCAACATAGCATGGGACTGTCTCATAGTATTACACAGTGAGAAACGAGGAACAACGCCGTTTCAGAGAATCCAGGGTAGTATGAAGTGGTACATGCACAGGGAAGCGAGGGCCCAAAAACTGGAAATCTGGGACATGATGGCAAAGAGCAGCACCAGGTCTGGGCAGAGAAGGGAAGGGCACAATGTCTGCCCATAACCACTGTGTACTGGTTTCAAAGGCTTCTTTTTTCCTGCTTTCCCTCCTCCCTTCCTTCCTCCCTCCCTTCCTTCCTTCCTTCCTCCCTTTCCTTCCTTCCTTCCTTCCTTCCTCCCTTTCCTTCCTTCCTTCCTTCCTTCCTTCCTCCCTTTCCTTCCTTCCTTCCCTGCTATTTCATATTCATCCCCTTCCAGATTCCATTCCAGACTGACAGGAAGTCCTGTCTCTCCTCCCCTTGGCCCCCATCAGCCAGCTGTCTGGTATAATGAGGCCCAAGTGCCACTTCCTGGGGCTTCCCCAGCATAAACACGTCCCCTTGCTCCCTTGCAGCTCTTTCCCTTTCGATTCCGCTGCATTTACTCGTCTTGGAAGCCGTGTTCTGCAGGCAGAGGAGAAGCTCCTGGGAGGCAGACCGGCCTGAGCCAGGGGTGCCGGAGATGCCCGTGGATGGGAAGGCTCTAGTCAAGGATAAGGGAGGAGAGGCTACAACCAGCTAATGTATCCCTCCGATTCCTGGAAAAGGCTTGGCGCACCACTGGGAGCCCTTCTTAAACTCGAGCCCCCAAAGCCGTCCCCAAAGAAAGCCGTGTTCTGAGGGGAGGTCCTTATTCACAGCCACGAGTATCTGGGCCGACTCAGAGTCTGGAGACCCTCGGGCAGCTGCTGGGAGGCTGTCTGTAAGATGCTCTCGCTCATAGATCTCACAAGAACCTGGTGAGAAAGGATGTGAATGTTCCATTTTACAGATGACCTAACTGAGGACGTTCCTTCTCCTCCTTCTTTCTAACAGTATTTTATTTTTCTAACCCCGCGAGGTTCCGCTAAGCACATTTCCATATTCATCACGCCACACAAGAAAAATCAGCTCAAAAGTGGGAAAACCACGATAAAGACAAAAACAATGAAGAACCCCCACCACAAAAAGGCCACGGTACCACGCCCCAACCCACACCCGGTCCCCGTGGTTCTGTCTCCAGATGCCCACCGGAATCACCTGGAACCATAGAATCGCCCGTGGCCAAAAGCAGCCAAGTCCATCGCGGGTGACGGCCACACGATCTTGCCCTTGCTGCGTACCACGTTCTCTCGGTTCTGCTCCCTTCACTCGGCCCCAGTCTATCCAGGTCTTTCCGGGGCCCCCTGACACCAGCCGGCCCATCTCCTCCCACAGAACAGTCACATTCTGTCCCATGCACACACCACAACCCCTCAGCCACTCCCCAACCCCTGCCCATGTGGGTCCCCCTCCCTCTTTTATGATGTCCCTCAGATACAGACCCAGCAGAGACCCAGCTGGATCAAAAGGCCCACGGCTCGACAGCCCCGAACCAAACCCAGAACGGCCAGATCATTTCACAGCTCCACCGACAATGCACCAGCGCTCCAGGCCTCCCTCCTGCCACCATCCTTTCCATCATCTCAGCCAAAGTGAGAGGTGAGAAGCGGTGCCTCAGTTGTCCTGCACTGCATTTCTCCATCACTAGGGATCCAGAGCCCCCTCACAGGCCTAGAAATGGCTTCAACGCCTTCCCCAGGGTAAGCAGGCAGGCTCACAAGCCCGGGCGACATTTCCTGCCGGTGCCAGGGAGAAAGCTGGGCCCTCCTTTAAAAAAAAAAAAACTTCCTCCACCTGCCTTTGTTCTCTAGAGAGCTAGTGCCAGGACAGGGGGGGGGAGGGAAAAAAAGTGACCCGCCATGGAGAGGGCCATCCTGCCCCTCATTCCTGGTTTTTGCTCAGCCTGGCTCTTGCCCAGTGTGGCCGCCCAGAGCCATCCTATGTCGCCTGCACTGCAGAGTGTGATGAGAGCCCGGGAAACCGAGGCAGGGTGAGGCTGGAGAGCCCCGGATGGGACCAAAAGCGATGCCTCTGAGCTGTATCAGGGCCTCCCTCCCCCATCAATGACCTCTCCCTGCAGTTGGCCTGAAACCACGGACAGAAGTCCCCACGCCGCCGCTCAGGCCCAGGCGCACTGAGGACCGGCCCTAGCACAGACCGCGTTCCCTTCAAAGGCACTTACGCCAAGATGGCTCCGGGAGAAATGGGGGCTCTGCCCTCTAAGGTCTGTGCTGCGTTCCCCTGCCCAAGTTCTCCGGGCCTGGCAGGACCACAGACCTAGCGCCGAAGGGCCCTCAAAGGTCATTCTGGGCAACCCCCTCACGTGAGAGTGGACGGAAGGGAGGCTCGGCCAGGCCGCGGGAGGCCGGCTTCCAGCTCTGGCCTGGAGGCGCTCCCCTGCATCCTCAGAAGGGGGCTGAAAATCCCAGGCCAGGGAGGGGGGCGGCCAGCCCGCCCAGGGACCACCCCCAGATGTCCACATGGGTTAGGGAAGCGCTGGGACCCCCGTGAGCCCCCCCCATTGGTCTGAGAGAGCACTGGCAAATGAAAGAAGGGGAACTTGTGGAAGGGACTCCACCTTGAAGGGAAGGCCATGTACCAGAGGGGGCCCGGCTCACAAAGGGGGAAGGCAGCCCACAGAGCCCGGCCTCGCCACGGGGCACCCCCACACAGTCCCATGAGGGCTCCGGCTTAGCTCAGCCCAGTGCCGGGCACATAGTAGGCCCTTCCTCTGTGGGCTGACTGACCGCTGCCGGCCACCAGGAGTCACAGATGCCAGCGCCCGGCCATGGCCCAGGGATTAATGCTCCATTAGGGGGGCGGCCCCTCGTCACCCCGGGGGGGTGAGGGCAGAGAGGGACAGGGGCTCAGACCAGCCCCACTGCGGTCCCCCCATCCTGGAGGAGCTGGAGGAAATGGAGCAGAGCAGGGGGGATTTCAGGGCCAACACTGCCACCTAGTGCCCACCAGAAGCAATGGCAGCCCCCCTACAGGACAAGAAGGAAGTCTCCCCCCTTGTGGGATCTCCCTGAAAAAGACTAAGCTCTTCCACTGGTTGTACAGAGGGGGAAACCGAGACCCAGAGAAGGGTCTGCTCAGAGCCACGGAGCCCAGAGAGCTGGGAGCCCCCAAACCTCAGCCCGTCTCTTTGTGTCCTGCCCCCCCTCCCTGCCGCTGGGCCAAGGGCGGCGGTGGGCCAGCCTGATCAGGGGTCCCTCCTCTCCCCCTCCCCTCGGCCTGGCCCCAAGGCCCAGATGCCAGGCGGTCAAGGATGGGGGGCACACAATCAGGGAGCACGTCAGACGTCGTGGGGCCCCACATGACCCCCAAGCTTGTCTGTGGGCAGCAGGGGAGGACCCAGCAGGTGGGGCTTGGGGGGGACAGACGGGAGGCCGGGCGCAGGGGCTCGGCCCTGGCTAGGAGGGATCAGGGACAGGGAAGAGGGCAAAGGGCTTTGAGCATGAGAGAGCCAGAGGGGGCTCCCAGCAGCAGCCTCGGCTAGAAGGAGAGGGAGGCTGGAGAAAGGAGGCCAGGAAGTGGGGCCCGGGACTCTGGGGAGCACCACTCGCCCAGGACCTTATGACGGGCTCACGTGGTGCTCTCCATTGGTCAAAGACGGAGATGGGGCTCTGCCAAAAGGGCCTTTCCCGTGGGCCCTCACCCTAGAGAGTCCCAGTGGATCTCAGAGCTCCGGAGTCAGGAAGATCGGAGTGCAAATCCTGCCTCAGACACTTCCTAGCTGTGTGATCCAGGCAAGTGACTCCCTCCTGCCTGCCTCAGTTTCCTCATCTGTAAAATGGGCTGGAGGAGGACGGGCAACCACTCCATACTCTGCCCAACAAGGGGGTCACAAAGAATCATGCCCAGCTGAATGATGTCTGAAAGGCTAACAAAATGCTGGAGAACCCCGCAGTCTGCCCAGGGAAGGGCAGGCTGCCTCCCGAGGGGGGAGAGGGGGCTCAGGGCCTTGCGATCGAGCCAGCCGAGTCCTGTGAGAGCAGTGAGCCTGGCGCTGCTCCCCTCGCCACGGCTGGCCAAGGCCCAGCTTGGCTGCTGCTGCGGAGGGCTCAGAGGCTCTCGTGTTCCCGAGCAGGGGCGGAAGAGCAAAGTCCCCTCTCAGCAGATAATGGGCGGCCGGGCGGCCGGGCGGATTGCAGCCGCACCAGGGAGACGGAGGTTAACCATTAAGAAAGGTGCTGCTCGGGCAGGCGGAGCGGGGGCTGGAGGCAGTGCGGCCCACGGAGCCGCTGCTTTCTTTGAACCCCTGCAAAGGGTCCAGGTGGTTGAAAGGTCACTCCCCTGGGACAAGTGGCTTGAGTTCACAGGTTTCGCGGCTAAGAATTACCGTCCTGAACACTACTGCCTGGCATGGAGTCAGAGGCTAAACTCAGAGAGACTTGTGGGGAGTGGAGGCAGATCACAACAGGAAGGGCTTTCTCTGGATCAAAATCCAATCCTTCTAGCAACGGCAATTGACAAGACAGATCAGAGATGACGGCGCTTGGGTCTCGAAGCCCCCCGTGGGGGGGGCCCAGCTGTCTCTCCCACAAGACACAGGCCCCCTGCCCACGCAGAGCCGGGAGCCGCAGTGAGCAGCAACAAGCCCCAAGAAGCGCTCTCTTCGCAGGTTTTAATGAGTCCCACAAGGGGAACTAGCTAGCCTTTGTCTGGACTATGAGGGGCTAGATTTGGAGATCACAAAGAGAAACCTGAAGGAGGGGGTCAGAACCACAAGGGGACCGCCAGTCGGGCTCCCCCTTCTACTTTATAGATGAGATGGAGACCCAAATTTCTGTCAGTTTCCTTATCCCTGAAGTCAGCCAGTTTATTAAGTCTTTTTTTCCCCTGAGGCAATTGGGGTTAAGTGATTTGCCCAGGGTCACACAGCTAGGAAGTGTCTGAGACCAGATTTGAACTCAGGTCTTCCTGACTTAGGGCTGGTGCTCTAACCACTGCACCACCTAGCTGCCCAGTTTATTAAGTGTTAAAATGAGAAAGACATTGTGGCGAGAAAAAGATCCGAGCAGGGGAAAGCCAGTCCCTGCCCTCCCAGAGCATACCAGCCCTTTGGGGGTGTTATCTGATTTGGTATTTTATGTCCCCCCAATTACACGTGAAACATTTTCAATATTATCTTGGAAAACTTATAAGCTCCCAATCCTCTGCCTTCCTCCCATCCCCACACCTGGGAAGGGAAGCATCTGCTCCGGCACACGGGTGTGCGGGCGTGCAAAACTCATTTCCATTTTAGTCATGTTGTGAGAGAAAGCAGACGCCCCCCCCCCAAAAAAAAACCTTCAAGAAAAATAAGGTTTACAAAGTCTGCTCGGACCCCATTGGTTCTTTCTCCATCCTAAGTCCTTCAGAGCCGTCTTGGGTCACTGTATTGCTGAGAGGAGCTAAGGCACCCCAGCGGATCACTGCGCCAGACCGCCCGCGGTGGGCGTACGGGGCTCACAGAAGCCTTTCTCCGAGAGCTTCCCGCCCAGCATCCCTACAACACAACCGTGCTCCGTCACAATCGCACACTACAGCTTGTTCGGTCTCTCCCCAATTGATGAGCATCCTCTAAATTCTCAATCCTTTGCCCCCAGAAATAGGTCCTTTCCCCTTTTCTTTGACTCCTTTGGGATACAGACTTAGTAGAGGTATTGCTTGGTCAAAGGGTACACGGGGTTTTAGGGCCCAATTGCCCCACGGAATGGGTGAATCAGTTCCCAAGTCCACCAACTGTACGTTAGTGGCTCATTTTTCCCACATCCCTCCGACATCTGGCCACACAGGAGCACAAATGGCGGAGGCCAGAGCATGGCGGGTGGTGGGTCTGGAGGGTCTTGGAGTAAGAGAGGGGGGCCAGCCAGCAGCGTCAGTGTGCATGCTGAGAAACCCCATTTTCTCCCTCAGCTGAGGCTGAATTTCCCACCAGGATCAGTGTCACGAGGTAGGACAGAGAGTGTCCTCCAGTGTTAACAAGAGCTCCCTGCGCATCCCTCGGGTGGCCCATCCCATAGGACACCTGAGGCAGACTGACCAAGGACAGCTCTCAGGGCCACCGACCGACGCCCTCCCGACTTTGGGAGCTGCTGGGCCGGGCCTTGTCCTCTCCAGGCCTCTGGCTTAGACCCAAAATGCTTTGTGCTCTGGCTACTAAATGTAACTCCTCTGCCCAGAAAGAAGGCCTCCCCCCCCCGGGGGGGCCGGCCCCCCCCCCCCCCCAGTGAGGGCCGGCCTCCAGCGTGATTCTCCCAGAAACCAGCATCCTAAGCACAGAAGTAAATGCTGAACTTTGCTCGGTGGGAAAACTTTGTTCTCTGGGCAAACTGCTTCCCGAAATGCTGAGCTGAGAGAAGGGCCAGAGGTGCAAAGCCTACAGGAGCTCCCAAGAACCAAGAGCCGAGGCGGGGCCCCAGCCCCCCTCTTCTGCTATGACTTTGCTCCTAAGTAACTTGGACTGTTTGAGAATCGGGGACCTGAAGCGCCCCTCGTTATGGCTGGCTATATGGGAGCACTGGGCAGAGGCGGGTGGGCAGCTTGTCCCAAGCCTACTTCCTTTTTTAAAACCAGCCACGGCTCATTGCCCACTGCCGATGACTCGTGCCTCCGTCTGCCCTCCTCCAGCCACGTTCTCCTTGCCCTCTGGTCTCCTCCCTTTGCCCTCGCTTCTCCCTTTCCTTCCACAGCACGTCAGAAACCCGGGCTCCTCCGCTTCTCACTAAATACTACCCACTTGTCCGGGGCATCAGGTCAGTGCCAGAGGCCACGCTCAGTCCAAGAGCGGCATGGAGCACTGCAGGGACTGCCAGCCAGGGGGGAGCACTGGGTAGTTTTACTAAAGGGACTTTTTCCTCTCCTTTTCCTTCCTCATAGTTTTTTAAACAAGATGGCTCCTTGAAGAGGGGAGGGGAAGGAATATATCTGGAAATGTAGCTGATGTAAAAATGGATCACACCCCAATTCTGCAGCCCTTTCACCTTCCACACAGCCCCAGAACCTTCCCTGCCACCTCTGCAGGTGAGAAAAGCCAGAGATTGAGGGTGCCAGGGTCACTGGCCCTGGTCGGGGTGCTCTTTCTGCCAGGAATTGGCAGCTACAGGGGGAACAATGCCAGAGTGCCGGCAAGGATCCGGACCGGCTGAGGGCAGACCTTCGCCCTCTCTCCGTGTTCCCCTCTGCTGGGAGGTGGGAAAGTCTCAGAGCCCAGATGAGGGTAACTAATGCGCAATGGGAACCAGAGGAAGGGCTTTCCCTCTGGAGGAAAGGCGCCTGGGCAGTCAGAATAAAAAGGCCCCAGCGCCTTTGCAGAGTGTCCACATTAAGGTGGACGGCTGTTCTGGTGGGGATCCTGGGGGCTTAGGGGAGTTCTGGAGGTCCTCTCTGGGACATCATGGGCTGGTGCACTGGGAGAGCAAGGGACCCTGCAGCATAGTTGCTCTTTGCTGGTATCTAACCAGAATAAAAGGGACAAAGGGTTAGGGTCTAACTTTTTGAGGGGCAAACAAGCAGGAAATGTTCCACAAGGCAGACCCCAAGCCCAGGGACAAGGAGGATGCGAAGCACAGGAAAAGGCTTTGGATGCCCAGGCTTGTTCACTGGGGAGAGTTAGTGTAACCAGATCAACAAGGTTATGACTGAAGGGTGCCCCCCCCAGGGCAAAGAAGTCACCTACTTTGTCAGAAGGGACCTTCTACCAGTGTGAAGTCACTCTTCCGTCTCAGCCTCTTTCCCTTCTGGAAGCTGCCATCTGACCCTTTCTTCCCGGCAACTCCCTTCTAAAAGCTGAATGCTTCCACCTGGTCTGAGTGTCAAAGGTTACTCGATGCTCAGGGACAGTACAAAGGGTCC
>JAJPUD010014973.1:1871-16615 GCA_023553655.1 Myrmecobius fasciatus
AATTTGGCAATATACCTTCTGTCCCTATTTTCTCAAATAGTTTGTATAGTATTGGAATTAATTGTTCTTTGAATGTTTGGTAGAATTCACATGTAAATCCATCTAGCCCTGGAGATTTTTTCTTAGGGAGTTGGTTAATAGCTTGTTCTATTACTTTTTCTAATATGGGGCTATTTAAATAATTTATATTCTCTTCTGTTAACCTGGGCAATCTATGTTTTTGTAGATATTCCTCCATTTCATTTAGATTATCAAACTTACTGGCCTAAAGTTGGGCAAAGTAACTCCTAATTATTGCTCTAATTTCCTCTTCATTGCAGGAAAGTTCTCCCTTATCATTCTTGAGACTAACAATTTGATTTTCCTATTTCCTTTTTCTTATCAAATTAACTAAAGGCTTATCTATTTTGTTGGTTTTTTCACAGAACCAACTCTTAGTTTTATTTATTAATTCAATAGTTTTCTTATTTTCAATTTTATTAATTTCCCCTTTTATTTTTAGAATTTCCAATTTGGTGTTTAATTGAGGGTTTTTAATTTGTTCTTTTTCTAGTTTTTTTAATAATAAGCCAAATTCATTGATCTTTTCTTTCTCTATTTTATACAAGTAAGCTTCTAGAGATATAAAATTGCCCCTTATAACCGCTTTGGCCGTATCCCACAAATTTTGGTATGTTGTCTCCTTATTGTCATTCTCCCGGATGAAATTATTGATTGTGTCTATGATTTGCTCTTTCACTCATTCATTCTTCAGGATTAGATTACTTAATTTCCAATTAACTTTTGGTTTATTTTCTCCTGGTCTTATATTGCATGTGATTTTTATTGCATCCTGATCTGAAAAGGATGTATTTACTATTTCTGCCTTTCTGCATTTGATTTTGAGGTTTTTATGCCCTAACACATGGTCAATTTTTGTATAGTTTCCATGGACTGCTGAGAAAAAAGTAAACTCCCTACTGTCCCCATTCAACTTTCTCCATAGGTCTATCATACCTAACTTTCCTAACAATTGGTTTATCTCCCTAGTTTCTTTCTTGTTTATTTTGTGGTTTGATTTATCTAATTCTGAGAGAGCAAGGTTGAGATCCCCCACTAGTATAGTTTGGCTCTCTGTTTCTTCTTGCATCTCCCTTAATTTCTCCCCTAGGATTTTGGATGCTATTGCACTTGGTGCGTATATATTTAGTATTGATATTACTACATTATCTATGGTACCCTTTAATAAAATATAGTTTCCTTCCTTATCTCTTTTGATTAGATCTATCTTGGCTTTTACTTGATCTGAGATAAGGATTGCTACTCCTGCTTTTTTTTGTTCACCTGAAGCATAATAGGTTCTGCTCCAGCCTTTTACCTTCATCCTATATGTGTCACTATGTTTTAGATATGTTTCTTGTAGACAACATATTGTGGGATTCTGGTTTTTAATCCAGTCTGATATCCACTTCTGCTTTATGGGAAAGTTCATCCCATTCACATTCGCAGTTAGAAAAACTAATTCTTTATTTCCTGCCATCTTATTTACCCGTTATGTTTTCCCCTTTCCTTTCCCTTTTCTCCCTTCCCCCCTCCTCAGTACTTTGCTTTTGATGACCCTCTCCCCCAAACAATACTCTACCCTTTAGATCCCCTCCCACTTTTTTTACTCCTTTCTCCTGATTCTTCTATTTTCCCTTCTAATAGTTTATCCCTTTCTTTTTCCTCCTTTCCCTCCCACTTCCCTCTAGCAACAGACAAGTTTCTATGTGAAATTAAGTGTCTGATATACACTTTTAGAACCCAACCTGATGAGAGTAAGATTTACCCAATGCTCATCTCCCTCCCCTCTTTCTCTCAATTATAGTAGGTTTTCTTTGCCTCTTCAAGAGATTTTACCTTGTTTTTACCTCCTTTTTTTAAGATCTTATTTTACCACTTTTTCCCTCTTTTCCCCAGTATGACAACCTTTCCCCCTCTAGTTTTCTTTTTCATATTATCAAAGTAATATCTAGTTAATTATACCCCCAAATTTTAATTATCCCCATAGTAGAAATAAAGTTCTCACGAGTCCTTTCCTCTTTACCTTTTTATGCTTCTCTTCAGTTCTGTTTTTGGAGGTCAAATTTTTTGTTCAGATCTGGTCTTTTCATTAGAAATCGGTGAAATTCACCTATATCATTGAATGACCACCTTCTTCCCTGGAGGATAATGCTTATTCTAGCTGGATAGGTTATTCTTGGCTGTAATTGAAGTTCCTTTGCCTTTCGGGATATCTGATTCCAGGCCCTTTGATCCTTCAATGTGGAGGCTGACAAATCTTGTGTGATTCTAATTATTGATCCTCGGTATTTGAATTGTTTCTTTGTAGTTTCTAGCAGAATCTTTTCCTTGGCGCGATAGTCCTGAAATTTAGCCACAATATTCCTTGGGGTTTTAATTTTGCGGTCTCTTTCAGGAGGTGATCGGTGAATTCTTTCAATGGAGATTTTGCCCTCTGATTCTACAATCTCAGGGCAGTTTTCCTTCAGGATTTCCTGGAAGATAGTGTTTAGATTCTTTTTTTTTCATCATGGCTTTCAGGAAGTCTAATAATCCTTAGACTGTCTCTCCTAGATCTATTTTCCAAGTCAGTTGTTTTTCCTAGAAGATATTTCATATTTTCTTCTAATTTTTCATTTTTTTGTTTTTATTTGACTGATTCTTGAACTCTTATTGAGTCATTCATTGAATTTGTTCAATTCTTATTTTTAAAGTGTTGTTTTCTTCAGTTACCTTTTTAAGCTCCTTTTGTAACTGGCCAATTGAATTTTTTTGTTCATTGAACTCTTTTTCCACTTGACTAATTTTATTTTTCAATAAATTGGTGTCTTTTTCATATGTCTTTTGCAGGGCATCATATCATTCTTGCACTGATTTCAATTTATTTTCCCATTTATCCTCCAGCTCTCTTATGAGGTTCTTTATGCACTCTTCCACTTCCTTTGGAGTTTTGTCTAAAGGAACCTCAGTATCTGGGGTCATTACTTCTTTCTCTTGATAAAAGCTGTCTATGGTGAGAGCTCTCTTTTGCTTCTTAATTTTTTTTTTAGACAGCGTGGATGTCTCTTTAAGGCTCAGAAAAAATCTTTGCCCTGGGGCATTTAGGCGAGTTAACTTAAGGTGCTGGGCCAATGGAGGCTAGGACTAAATCGGGATTACTCCTTAAACAAGGCAAGTGTGCCAGAACCCCTGTCCACAATCAGGGCAGAGTGTCCCTAGTGCCTCAGATAAACTCCAGGTGTTTGGAGTTTGGAGTGTAGAGTTTCTGCCATGATGAGCTGGGCTGAGTCCCACCCTCACTTCTGGCCTATACCCGCGTCCACAGTTTATCCCTCTGTCCGAGTTAGACAAACCTGATATGAAGTTCTTCAGAAAGCAGTGTCCAAATATTTCTGGATTCGTTGACTTGAAGATCAGTTCAGAGGCTTATTTTATCGTTGGTTTGAGAGAAGATCGTTGGAGGACACAGAGTCACTTTTTCACTCTGCCATCTTGGCTCCACCCCCTGGAAGCAACCTAATCAACATAATCTTAAAGAACATATAAGCATTTCAGAAATTTTTAAAATAAGTCTTGTGAGAGCATGTCAGAGAGGAACTTATTCATTATTGACACCACATACTTTTTATTTTTATATTCTATTTTTTTGTCTTCTACTTATGGTCATTTGTAGATCATACTGTATTTTTGGGAAACATCTTGTCATTGGTCCTCTGAATGCAGTATATAACAGATGTGGTGTGACTCCTCTGAGTTTATACACATCACAGAGAGTATAAATACATAATACCTCTGGGGTGCAGACTTTTCAAGGAGATTGAGAGAAAAACAATGTTAGTTATGTATGTGGAAGTTCACTTATTTCTTCCCTAATTTACTTGCTTTTTAAAGAACTGTGGTAGCAGACAAGATCTTCTTTCCCAAAGAGAAACTCATCAAAATCTATTACAGGACTAAAGAAAAAATAAAGTGAGAAGAGCAAAGTGAAGTGAAAAAGTTAGGATATCCTGGGGTCTCCCATCTTTCAATATAACTGCAATGAAGAAAGACAACCACAGTTTTTACTGACTTTTATCTTATCTATTGTTGTTCTTGCATTGCATACTTAGTATTTATTCCATTTGTTTATTGAGTAATTATTTTTGCTTGTCTTTTCTATAAAATATTTTTAAAATTTATTTAAAGTATCATAACTATATCAACAAATTACAAATCAATGACCCAAGGAATAAAAATCCTTATGAAGTAACATACTTAGAAATTTCACTTTCCAAAGAATATAAACTTTGAAAGCATAATTTGTTTTTGCCATGCTATATAGCTACTTACGAAATTTTTTTGCCTTATTCGATTATTCTTTTCCATTATTGAACATGGAATTTAAGAAGTACTTCATGGAGAATCCAGTTTCTAGGCAAGTTTCTGTATGGTTTGGGACTTCAGTGATCTTTCTAATCATTGAATTCCTGAAGTTCAGGAAGTTGTACAATATTTAGACAGATTAGATATCCAAATGAAAAAAAAAGACTAATCAAATTTTATAATTTTACTTCATTAGGCAGCCATAATACTGCTGCATATATTCATCCTATATAAGATATAAAAACCTAAAACTGAGGATCAGTCCAGCATAAAAACAAAGATCTTTAAGACCTCAAATAACTATGCTTTTGAATCCCATTTTTTTCTTCACAAAAGTTAACTATTTCTGAGCACTTGACTGCCAACAGAGAAAAATCATTCTGGCGAGACCAATATCAGGACTCATTTTTTCACTCCAGAGTGAAAACACCTGAGCAAATCTTTGTACAGGAAATACAGTTTTAGCTATTAATAAATAATAACCAGTCAGAGATAAAGTGATCACAAATTAAAAGTGACAAAAATAGCATTTTTTGTGTTGTATTCCCTACATCAGAAATTTGTTTTTATAGCATCACATAGTTCAATTACTAATCCTGAGTACATTAAGAATAATGCCAGGTTTTTGAGAAAATACAAAGATTATTAAATCAGTGTCAGGACTGCTTAATTTCCAAATCCTGTGTTCTTATAATCATATGTTCATTGTTGACAATTCCTAGAATTAGGAAAAAAACAGTTCAGTAGTTACTTTTGTGATAAGTATTCTTTTCAAGTTAAAGAGAACCTAGAAAATTCTTTCCTTAGTATAAGTAATAATGAAACAAATTTTAAAAAGCAAGAAAAATAATAAGATTTTGATGGTTAGCCTCAAAACTTCATGGTAGAAAGCAAACAAATGAAATGGAAATTTCATGGGGAACAGAATGTGACAATTCTTTGAATTTCTACTGGATTGATTAAAGAGAAATAATAGTAGAATTTATATAGCAGTTTAAAGTTTACAAAGTACTTTACAAATAATGTTTCATTTTATCCTCCTACTACCTTGAAAACTGTTATTCTTATTTTATGAATGCTGAATTGAGGCAGATTGTGGATAAGTGATTTTGTAAAGGTTACATAGCAAGTAAATGTTTGAGATCTGATTTGAACTTGAACCTGACTCAAGATCCAAAACTCTATCTAAAGTGTCACTTGAATGAAGAATTATGAAGAAGCAATATTGCAGAATATGTAAAGAGATAATCATGAATTATTGGAATGACCATCATATGAAGTAAAGATGAGAGTATAGCCATTTATATGCCACATTTGTGAGATAAGAAGATTGACTAGATTTACTTCTTTATGAGTTCTGGATTATGACTATAGGTTGATAATTTAGGATCACTTTATTATAACTTGATGCTATATTATGTTGATGAGCTTTTTTTCTCCTTTCCATCCTATATGCTACATTTTAAGTTGATGTAACTAATGTTACTTTTTCACAAATAATATCAAAATTACCAGAGATACAAAGAGAAAACTGAAAAAAAAACTATTGATTTGAAAGAGCTTAGGTTATATTATATTGAGGGAAAGAGGCAGATGAAACACATATGTAAGTAAATAAAAATATAAATATGTGATACTTTTTGTATTTCTACAAAGTAAATTGAGGAGAGAGAAAGCAAGTGAGCCCTGGCAACTGGAGGAATAACAAAAATCTTCAAGTGAAAGAAAGAAATTAAAATGAATCTTGAAAGTAGGCATTCTGAAAAACAGGCAGGGCTCATGACATTTATAATCTGTGCAAAGAAATAAAGACAGGATATGAAATGGCAGGCTTAGGGCAAAGCCAGTGGTCTAATTTTGCTCTCACCAAGACTGAGTATAAGAACCAATGTGGAGGAAGATTTGAGAGACAAAGTGGATTTCAATTGCTATGCAAAGGAGTGTGTATCTTTTTCTAAAGGCAATAAGGAACCCATGAAGATTCTTGAGCCTGATGGTTGTAGGATCAGACCTGTGACCCAGGAACATTGTTTCATCTACTATAGGGAAGATAGATTGGAGAGAAAAGAAAAGGGGATATGGGAACCCCTTTAAATTTTTTTATAATCTTAGTGAGGATTAATGAGTGACAAGTCTTGAATAGTGAAAAGTTGAATGGAGAGAAAGGGAGGAAAGTTCCAAGCATTGTGGAAATAGAATCAACACACCTTGGATACAGACTATATATATTGAAGGACTAAGTAATGGAAAATACAGTCAAGGTGAGCTTTAAGATGACCAACTCAAGTACCTAATTTCCTTCAGCAAAAATAAGATGGTTTAATAGTGGGTTTAGGGGAGAGAAAAATGGCTTCCTTTTTGAAGTTGTTGATGGCAAGAGATTATTAAAGAGATAAGAGCTGAATTTATAGAATTGGCAGTAACCTGTGCAAAAATGAATATATGATAAGAATACCTAGGATAGTATTTTACAATGGCAGAAAGGTAATTGATTATGAGGAATGGGAAGGGGAAAGAAAGGAAAAATTATAGCACCTATTATATGTCAAATAATATGATAACTGCTTTACAAATATTATCTCATTTAATTCTTATAGTATGTCTGGGAGGTAGGTCCTTGCTATTATTATCTTCATTTTACAATTGAAAAAACTGTTAATAATTTTTCCAGAGTCATATAGTTAATAAGTGTCTGAGACCAGATTTGAATTCAGGCAATACAGATTCCAGGCTCAGTATCACTTTGTATCTCTTAGTATCTGTGTATTCTTTTTTGTATCACTTAGCTGACAAAGGGAAGGTCAAAGAAATAGGAAGAGAACTGAGAGAATAGTATCATTTGAAGACAAGAGTAATTTAGTGGCTGAGAATACAAAGATCTTTTAATTTAGCAATTGATGTAATTGTTAACCTGTTTAATTACTGTTAACCTACTTAATCTAGTTATGATTTTTTTTTAAAAAAGGAAAATTAAATCTGGGACAGTTTGAGGCAATTTAATAGTTATATGTATTCTCTCCTCCCTCCCCAAATCTCTATCTATGACAGAAATAATAATACAATAATGTGTTAATATATTTACATTTTCATATATATGTGTATATATGTTTATATACTGTGTATATGTATATTATGTATGAGCATTGTTGCTTGCTTTCAGTCATGTTTGACTCTTTGTGCCCTCATGGATTGTATTGTTCTTAGGATTTTCTTGGCAAAAATACTAGAATTGTTTGCCATTTCTTTCTCCAGTGGATTAAGGCAGTTTCTTCATCTGTAAAATGAGCTAGAGAAGGAAATGGCAAACTACTACAGTATCTTTGCTAAGAAAATCCCAAATGGGGTCAAGGATAGTCAGATACAATTGAACTGAATGAACAACAACAAAAAGAGCAAACAGGGTTAAGTGACTTGCTCAATGTCACATAGCTAGCAAGTATCTGAGGCCAGATTTGAACTCACTTCTTTGTGACTCCAAGCTTAGTGCTATATCCATTCAACTATCTAGTTGACATATAGAAATAATATGTACTTATGTAAATATGTGAATGCATGTTTATATGAGTGTAAACACACATATAAACACACACAGAGTATAGTGACCTAAATAGTATAATACTTTAGTTTTATTAGGCCTGTGTTTTATTGATGCTCCTTAATGAAGTTATCTACCAATTATAGATCAGCAATTTCAGTGTTCCAAGAACACTGAAAGGATTAAATGATTTGTTCAATCATGTCAATATGTATAGGAGCCAATATGTGTGGGAGATGGGCCTTGAACACATCTTCTGTCTTCTAACCCATGTCTCTCTATTAGCACATCGCTGATACTCATTAGTTAGTGTATTAATTATAGTGGTGAAATTCAACATGCTAACATTTAATATTTTTTTGTATATATATATATATATATACATATATATTTATACACGTACTTTTTCTGTTTCTGTCATGAAATTCTTGGAAATGTTAATTTTCTAAAATATAAAATATAAGTACTGTGAGTAATATATAATCCTGTTGGACATCTTCTGAACCAAAGGGCTCATCTTCTGGTGTCTTATCTTTCAATACTGTTTATAAGGTTTTCTTAGCAAAGACACTGGAGTGTTTTGCTCTTTCCTTCTGCAGTAGATCACCTTTTGTCAGACATCACTTGACCTATTCATCTTTGGTAAGCCTATACCAAATACCTCATAATACCATGGAACTTTGTAACCTCCTTCCCTTCCCTGCCATGACAATTCAGTGATCCAGGAGAGGATCATAATATTTACGGCAGGGAACAGCCTCATTTCTTAGTTTAAACTTTTTTTATTAAGCAAATTAATAATCATTTATTGTAGAATTTAATTATAGAGAAAAATTAGGACTTGTGTGTGTGTATGAGTGTGTGCACACGTGTGTGCATATTTAATTGGGCTTCCAGGATCACAAGGATCAAATAATTTGCCTCAGGAGATAGCCTCTTTCTTCTATTGACTTTCCCTACTAACTACCAGTAAATAGTTACATTTTAAACTTGAGAATTTTTGTCTCATGGAAACTAAGGCAGCTGAACTTTATATTAGTATTTTAATAGAAATTTATGACACACAATGTGAATGAGGTTTTCATTATATTTTGCCATTTATTTGGCTTAAAACTAGTAGTATAAACTGAATTTGGCATTGCTATTTCTGTTATTAAAAGTAAAAAAAATTATCTCATTTTTATACAGTTTGACATTGTAAATCTGTTTATGGGAAAAGCAGGGGGAAAGAAACATTATAAAATGATAAATATAAATATATTTCTAATATGATATATATGCGATAGTATGCTATATTATATTGTAATGTATAGCTTAGGATAACACATTTTCTCCTCTTTTTTCTCCTCCTCCTCCATCATTTTTGTCATCTTTTCTCCCTACCTCTCTCCATTTCCCCTTCTACCTCTCTCCAAACACTATAACCTGCTCACATGTATGATATACTTCTTTACTACCCAGTCAAAGATTCTCTTTCTTTCTTAAATTTTCAGAAATTGTAACATGACTTCCCAATATACACACCAGATAGAAAATTTGGATTATGAGTCTTGGCATTTTTCAGAGGCAATCCATTTCACCCTCTTTCTATTCCTTTGCCATTCCAAACCTCTAATGCATTGTCAATTTTTGGTACATATGCAGCAATTATAATAATAGGCACCAAAATATGATCTATTGGATGTTCTCTAAAGATTATCCATCTAACTGTTTATTGTAATCTGGGTAAGAGATATTCTCCATCTATTTGGTTTTTCCTATATCCTTAGTAGCCAATTTTTTGTTTGTTGCTTAATTTGTTGGTGGGTTCAAATCTTACCCAGGAAGCATTGTAATATTTTAGGATTTACTATAACAAATATGATCATCCATAAGTAAAAGTGTCTAAGGGACCTCACCATCTCTAGGAAATCTTTCTTCAACTTGAACTTTGAACTGGAACTACTCAATGACATGACAAACTATTTTGAGCATGTGTCTCTTAGTTTTATGCCATCCTTGATATTAACTATTATAATTCTGTTGAACACAGAATCAGTCCTTCCATGCTCTTGCAAGAATATAGAGAAAAATGAGGAAAACATCAGGATTAGCCAAAAGATACATAGAGGAAATCTCTGTTGCAATTGTGTTCTTCTGTTGCAATTGTGTTGATTCTTTCTTGATCTCCTCTATGTATCTTTTGGCTAATCCTGATGCTTTCCTCATTTTTCTCTATATTCTTCCTCTCTTAGTAAATTCAAGACTTATAAGTCTTGAACTTCATATATGAAGTTCCAAATATGTTAGTACCATTCTCCTTGATAGTAAAAGGGTATATTATAAAAATCTTTGCAGGTATTTTTCATATTTTTACTTTTTTTTGGTTCTTTTTTCATTTATGCCCTGGGGGATGATTGATCAGTTGGATGTTGCAACTATGTTCTTTAAACTGTTTTTTTCATTCTCTGCATGTTTCTCTTTTATGAAAGTATAATGTTCTACCATTCCTTCTCTGTGTATTATATCTCCAAACTAAGGTAATTTGTAATTTCTCTTGATAACCATATTATAATAATTAATTTATACCAGTTAGATTTCTGCATGATATTATAGTTGATATCAGTTCTTTTCTTATTGCCTCATATCATTTTCAATATCATAAATATTCTTTATTAAGAGTTGTTTTAATTGATATTTTTTATCATTTTATTTTTCTAGTATGAAAATAAATTTGACCTTTTGAGTAGTCTGACTATACACAATTAAGTGATTCAGTAATGACTCTCAGATCAGTAATATGTCATTTCCTGACTGTTAAAATATTATTAATATTTTTGTAATATTATTTGATACTTAGCATATCTTGCATTTTCTGGTTCTTACATATATAATCTAGAAATATGAGGCTTCTCTTTTCTGCGAGGAGTCTGATTCATATTTTGCATCAAAGTTATTATGTAACATAGTGGATTTTTATTTGACATGGGTAGTCTTATTGAGTTCTTTGTAAGATTTTTCTAACTATCCATCCTCCATAATAAATATTTGTATGAAAGTACCAATGATTTTCATGGTAGTCTTTTCACAAATCCATATTTAATTATAATGATGAAAAATGACTCAAAAATCTGTAAAATTATGTTTCATGTTGTACATTTTAAACAAACACTACCAATTTCTTTATCTGCTTCCTTAGATGAGAACCTATAGCCATCTTTCCCTTCAGTTTCTATTTTGAAGTTTTATTTATAACAAGAATATAAAAATTGCTTTTTTTTTCAGTTTCTCTAGTAGTATGTCAATTTGTTGGTCATTAGAAAAGAGTCTCATATTGAGAATTTCTAAAGCAAAGTTCTCAAATTCTAATTTTTACCAGAGTATATTCTTTACCCCCTTTAGTACCTTTCTCCATGAAGAAAAAGAAAACTTTTTTATTAAAAGCTTTTTATTTACAAAACATGTGTGATTTTTTCTACATTGACCTTTGCAAAAACTTTTTTTTGTTCCAAGCTTTTCCCCTCCTTCCCCCCACCCCCGCCCCTAGATGACAGGTAATCTAATACATGCTAAATATGTTAAATTATATGACAAATCCAATATATGTATACATATCTATACAGTTATCTTATTGCACAAGAAATATCAGATCTAGAAAGAGAGAAAATAAAACAACCTAAGAAGGAAAACAAAATGCAGGGAGATATTCACAGAAAGCATTAAAATGCTGTGTTGTGGTTCACACTCAGTTCCCTCAGGCCTCTTTCTGGATGTATATGACTATCTTCATCTCTGAACAGTAGGAACTGGTTTGAATCACATCAGTGCTGAAGAGAACCATATCCATCAGAATTAATCATCGTATAGTCTTGTTGCTGTGTATAATGTTCTCCTGGTTCTGCTGATTTCACTCAGCATCAGTTCATGGAAAAAGAAAACTTTTAAAAATTCAGATCCATTTTATATTTTTAAATATTTTTTCATTGTTTCATAGTTTTCTATCGCTACAGTATTCATCACTCACTAAATACACAAAGGATGAACTTCTTTGTATTTAGTTAGAGTGGCCCACAGAAAGCAAACACTGTATACTGTCAGGACTTTACATGAAGTCTTTCCAACATGATGAAACCTGCCAGAATTTAATTTTGCTAGCATCATATTTGAACACTTATGCCTCTGGAAGGAATAGGATTTGGGCAGTAGAATTATCTTAAAGAGACATCTCAAAACAAAATTTTCCAACTACTACCACAATTAATAATAGAGAACTCTACGGTAATAAATTCTTTAATAATTAAAAGTAGTTTTTCAGACCAGTTGAACTAATACAAAGCTCCATCAACTTGCTAATTTAATTCTTTCACCAATGAAGTATTTCATCTTTAAAAATTTATGAGTAAAATTTAGTAATGTCAAAAGATTCCTTTAATCATTATTTATCTGGACCATTTTTCATGTGTTTATTGAAAAATTCTCCACACTGACAAAATCACAGATTTTAATGTATTTGTATTATTTTTATAATTTTCATGATGTTGAACCACACTTGCTTTGTTCCCAAGATAATCATTCTAAACGATTTTTTTAATATTGTATAGTAACCTCATAGCTCTAGAAGTATTTGAAAAAATGTTTCATGTGATACATGACTTAGACTTGTTCTGTTTTGGCCCCAGAAGTTTCAGTCTCCAATTTTAGATTGATATAAAGAAAAAAGCTTTCTAACAATTAGAATGGTTCAAAAGCAAATAACTGTTTCAAGATCATATGTATTTCTCTTCATTAGAAATCTTCAAGAAGTCTGGATAAGTTAAATTCAGTTTTACTGTAGAATGGATTCTTGTTCAATTTTAGGTCAGAACAGAAGACTTCTATAACGTATTCCAGTTCTGAGATTCTGTGAACATGACTTAAGCAGCATTCTATGACTCAAACTAAGTAGTACTTATTCTTTCTGAATCATAGGAATATGGGGGTCCTACTACCCAAAATACTCATTCTTGATTATAAATAAGAAACAAAATCTGGACTCACATATTCCTAATTCTGAGGCCAAATTTCTCTCCATTCTACCACATTCTTTCACACTTAGAGCCATTTACATTATATAATTCAGCTTTCAGGATGAATGAAACACATTGGAATGAGCTAAAAGAAAGTTAATGCCACCTTATTTTCATTTGCTCCTTTACTTATTTTGTTTAGTAATGTCAAAGGTTTCTTTAATCATTAGTTATTTGTGTTATTTTCATGTGTTTATTGAAAAATTTGGGGGCAGAGCCAAGATGGCGGAGTGAAAAGGTGACTTTCTGCCTCTCCTCCGATCTTCTCTCAAATCAACAATAAAATAAGCCTCTGAACTGATCTTCAAGTCAATGAACTCAGAAATATTTGGACACTGCTTTCTGGATAACTTCATATCAGGTTAGTCTGACTCAGACAGAGAGATAAACAGATGACTCCTGTGTAGGCCAGAAGTGAGGGTGGGACTCAGCTCAGCTCATCCTGGCAGAAATTCCAAACTCCAAACTCCAAATTCCAAACACCTGGAGTTTATCTGAGACACTCGGGACACTCTGCCCTGATTGGGGGCAGGTGTTCTGGCAGACTTGCCTTGTTTAAGGAGTAATTCGGATTTAGTCCTAGCCCCCACCGGCCCAGCACCTTAAGTTAATTCGCCGAGGTGCCCCAGGGCAAAGCTTTTCAGCCCCAGTTTTTTTTTTTCCCTACCTTAAAGAGATATCCATGCTGTCTAAAAAAAAAGTGAAGAAGCAAAAGAGAGCTCTCACCATAGACAGCTTTTATCAAGGCAAAGAAGCGTTTACCCCAGATCCTGAGGTTCCTTTAGACAAAATACCAGAAGAAGGTATTAAAGACCATCACTGGTCATTTTTTCAAAAGGCCTTTCAGGAAGATTGCATAAAGAACTTCAAAAGAGAGCTGGAGGATAAATGGGAAAATAAACTGAAATCAGTGCAAGAAGGATACAATATCTTGCAAGAAGGATATGATGCCCTACAAAGAGATATGAAAAAGACACCAATTTATTGAAAAATAAAATTAGTGAAGTGGAAAAAGAGTGCAATGAACAAATTGGCCAGTTACAAAAGGAGCTTAAAAAGGTAACTGAAGAAAACAACACTTTAAAAATAAGAATTGAACAAATACAAGTGAATAACTCAATAAAACTTCAAGAATCAGTCAAACAAAAACAAAAAAAAATGAAAAATTAGAAGAAAATATGAAATATCTCCTAGGAAAAACAACTGACTTGGAAAATAGATCTAGGAGAGACAATCTAAGGATTATTGGACTTTGTGAAAGCCATGATGAAAAAAAGAATCTAAACACTATCTTCAAGGAATTCCTGAAAGAAAACTGCCCTGAGATTGTAGAATCAAAGGGCAAAATCACCATTGAAAGAATTCACCGAGGAACTGTGAATGGATCCAACCATTTTGGAGAGCAATTTGGAGCTATGCTCAAAAAGTTATCAAACTGTGCATACCCTTTGACCCAGCAGTGTTTCTACTGGGCCTATATCCCAAAGAGATTTTAAAGGAGGGAAAGGGACCCACATGTGCAAAAATGTTTGTGGCAGCCCTTTTTGTAGTGGCAAGAAACTGGAAATTGAAAAGATGCCCATCAATTGGAGAATGGCTGAGTAAATTATGGTATATGAATGTTATGGAATATTATTGTTCTGTAAAAAATGACCAACAGGAGGATTTCAGAGAGGATTGGAGAGACTTGCATGAACTGATGCTGAGTGAAATCAGCAGAACCAGGAGAACATTATACACAGCAACAAGACTATACGATGATCAATTTTGATGGACATGGT
>JAJPUD010014973.1:23181-39113 GCA_023553655.1 Myrmecobius fasciatus
AACTCTGAGGTGCCACTACACACCTGTCAGATTGGCTAAAATGACAGGAAAAGATAACGATGAATGTTTGAGGGGATGTGGGAAAACTGGGACACTAATACATTGTTGGTGGAACTGTGAACGGATCCAACCATTCTGGAGAGCAATTTGGAGCTATGCTCAAAAAGTTGTCAAACTGTGCATACCCTTTGACCCAGCAGTGTTTTTACTGGGCCTGTATCCCAAAGAGATCTTAGAGGAGGGAAAGGGACCCACATGTGCAAGAATGTTTGTAGCAGCCCTTTTTGTAGTGGCTAGAAACTGGAAACTGAAGGGATGCCCATCAATTGTAGAGTGGCTGAATAAATTATGGTATATGAATGTTATGGAATATTATTGCTCCGTAAGAAACGACCAGCAAGATGATTTCAGAGAGGCTTGGAGAGACTTACATGAACTGGTGCTGAGTGAAATGAGCAGAACCAGGAGATCATCATACACAGCAACAGCAGTATTACATGATGATCAATTCTGATGGACATGGATATCTGCAACAAAGAATTGTCTCAAACCAGTTCCAATTGTTCACAGAAGAAAACCATATACACCCAGAGAGAGGGATGTGAAATATGGACCACAACGTAACATTTTCATGATCTCTATTGACATTTGCTTGCATTGTGTTGCCTTAATCTGATTCTTTTATTTTCTTGTAGGTAGGATTTTTCTTGCATAACTTCTCAAGCATTTCAACATTGTTAACATGTAGTGGACTTCCTGCCATCTAGGGGAGGGGACTGGGGGTAAAATTTGTAATGGAAAGCTTTGTAAAGATCAGTGCTGGGGAACTACCCATACATATGTTATACAAATAAAAAGCTTTAATAAAAAAAAGAAATCTTAAAGTAAGAAATTGAAAAGGAGGTGCTTTATAATATTTAGCCCTGCAATTTTTAATTTAACCTAATAATAATAGCTATGAAATCAAACTGGTAAAGCTATATGTGTACTATATATATTATATATATGTATATATTATATATATATATATATTGCTAATATAAAATAAGATAAGCATACATAGTGTGAAGCTTTGTAACACCAATATAGTTACAAAAATAAATGCTGTTTTAATTTTAAAAAAAAGAAAAATTCATGGAATCTATTTGTGAGCAAATGGAATCTTTTGGGAGATTACTTTTGTTCTCTTAAGAGAAATGCAGAGTATCATGAGTAATTTACATAGAAAATAAGGTATGTTTTTATAAGAAGTAGGTTATAATTTAGTCATTTCAAACAATTTTGAATACTTGTGATGCTTATAACTTTGTGCCATCCTTGCTAACTCTTTTTTTAAAATGTTTTAGATGATTAGAAATCCTCAGATAAAAGCAGGACTTTTGAGACAAGAGGAAAATATAGTGCCTCACTCTTTTCCAACAACTCTGTTTATATAAATGTTATATGAGTATAGGCATGCAGAATATTTCTTTAGGAAAGGTGGAAATAGAAAAGAAATTCTGAAATTATTTGCCACTATTCAGAAATGGGAAAGGAGACACAATAAAACCTCCTTAAATGATTGAGTGAAAGACCTAGTACTTAAATTACCTTCTGTTTCAAACTTTGGCTGGAAAAGACAATTGAATTTAGCTAGTAAAGTTTGAACATTTAAGTCCTCAATACAATGCTACGTGCTATGAGCAATACACAGAACTTCAGGGTCAGGAATTCAAGGTGAGGAATCAGGAAACCTTGAATCTAGTATTAGTTTTATTAATAAGTAGCTTGATATCTAGCTCTCAATTGTTCTATCTGTAAAATGAACAGTTTGGACTAAATTATCGCATTTACAAGTCTAAAATTATGTGATTCTCTAAGATGTGGTCCTTGCTTTTAAACATATTATAATTCCTACTGGAAGATAAAACCAAGACATATGAAATTATTCATACAGCATCTAATGAAGATGTCAAGTGGTCCAGCAGTCATAAAACAGACTTTATCTGAGCACATAAGTAGCATATTTGATGTCATGGGCCAGGAAAAAAAAACTATTTTTATACTCAATTAGTTATCATTAATGTAATATTTAATGTATATATATTTTTATCTATACATTGATCCACAAAACAGTTCCAGTTTTGGAATTTGATTTCATTTTAATAAAAAATTCTGGGTGATGGTATTTAACAACTATTTGTTGTTGGGGAGGTTAAGGTTGGTGAATATCTTGAACTCTAGAGTTTTTGGTACAGCAAAGTTAAAAGTTGATTGGATGCCAATGCTAAGTCTGTCACTAATATGGTTAGTCCCCAGCAGCAAGGTGCACTTAACCAGGCTCAGGTAAAAAATGGGGCTCATCCATTTCTGGATTGGGATTGGGATTGTGAGTAGTCCTGGCACTTTCAGATTAATGTGAAATAGGGAGTACTACTTTCACACATATGCACACACACATACACACACACACGATAAAGATGTTAATTTTATAATTTGGTTTCTCTATCCTTTTAATTTTAAAAGGTTATAAATATTAAATATGAATTAAACCTAAAGATCATATCAAAGATGAAACTGTTAGTTATTTATAAACTCTACCCCAAACCCTAACTTGATTTCACATTCCCAATCCAAGAAAATAAAACAATAATGTATTTGTATATTATTCTTGGAGATTTGGAATTCTCATTCAACAGGCATAGTCTTAAAGAGGGTGAATACAATTTTATTGTTGCTCAGAAACTTGATTTAAACAAAATATAAGAAAAGAGGAAAGTTATAGCATACAAATAATGTGGAATTAACAAACATGGTGATCACCAAGAAAATATAAAAAACAGACAACAAATATACATCATCATCTCTATGAGGAAGCATCAAAATTTGTATTTTTTAGCTGGGAGAATCCTGGTCACAGTTATTCATTGTCTTGAGTGGAAGGCTTTGTTAGGCATATGGCATCAAATTTCCCAACTAAATCCTCAAAGTTCCTTTCCATTGAGGGATTTTATAGACTGAGAACAAAGAAGGCACTACATTAAATATTCTCATTTGATATCTGATCCTTGAGACAGAGCAGCTCCCCTAGATACAAGGATGTTCTATTATAAGAGGTACATCAAAGAGAATATTTGTTTATTTCATTAGGAGAATTATGTTTACTCTAAGATCTAGCCACAGTTTCTGGAGTTAACAAAGGCTTGCCTATTCATTAAGACACCAGGAGAATGGCCAATTTTCTTAATGCTTCCTGAGACTTTCATCGGATAACTAGGAGTGAATTTCTAAGTTCTCAGCAAATAAATTTACACCAAGACATGTCCAAGACTTACTGAGATTCCTCACTAGGATTCCTTACAATTCAGCTTTAGGATCAATTCATAATACAAGGTCCAAAGCATAGAACAAAAAAGCATATCAGAATGATATAGGGTATAAGTATGATAATTATTTCCATATTGAGTCCCATACTGAAATCAAGGGAAATGATTGTTCTTGGGTCTCATGTATCCAATGTACAATATTATGAATATTATGTATATTAGTTTCAATGGCACTTGCTTTAATAATGTAAACACAACATGAAGTATTTATGATCATACACACTTCTCCTTCTGCAGTTAATAAGTAATCTAAGACTATTCAGTTGTTAAGGATGACATAAACTACAGATTCTGTAGGGTTCTTGGAAGTTCTGTAAACCTTAGGCAATTTCATTCCCAAGCTGCTCAAAAGCAGCAGTTAACATTGATTAAAACAACTTCTTGGTTTATATATCCTGCTTGTCATATCCAATAGTCAACAATATCCTTCACTGCTTCTTCAGTGTAATTTATTCAGTAATAGTCACTTGCTAGAGTAGGAATGATTTAAGTCTAGAACTATTTCTAGTCTTGAATCTGCCAGGTATTACCCTTGACTTAATTCTTCCCAATTTGGTTTTGCATTCTTCTTCAAATACCAAGGTAGAAGGAATACCACATTGGATCATGCACAGGTGTCCCCTTAGTTCTCAGGTTCTCCATACCCAAAGGAAATTCTTCTATCTGGCAGATGGAACAACCAGTAACAAGGCATTGAGATGGCTTTTGTTCAGATTCTTTACAGAGTACTTTAACAATTCTACCCAGGCATTGCTGCCTATCATGTATTTTAAACATACGATTTTCCTTATAGTTTAAGAACCATGATTCCAAATCTTTCTAAGAGATCTATACTTTTTATACCTATTCCCAAACCATGTTTAACTTACTCTGCATTTTTAAGATGTTCGACCCTTGTAACAAAACAGACATTATTCTTTTTTTTTTTTTTTTTTTTTTTTGCTTTTTGCTGAGGCAATTGAGGTTAAGTGACTTGCCCAGGGTCACACAGCTAGGGAATGTTAAGTGTCTGAGATCAAATTTGAACTCAGGTCCTCCTGACTTCAGGGCTGGTGCTCTATCCACTGCGCCAC
This sequence comes from Myrmecobius fasciatus, assembly GCA_023553655.1. NCBI lineage: Eukaryota > Metazoa > Chordata > Mammalia > Dasyuromorphia > Myrmecobiidae > Myrmecobius > Myrmecobius fasciatus. The sequence continues at coordinate 27,620 of JAJPUD010014973.1, forward strand.
CTAGCAGCCCCCAGACATTATTCTTAATTGTACAGACACTGCTATAAAATTCTCTTTCTCCATCAGGGCACAAATACTCATTGTAATTACTTGTCTGTGGCAAATCACATCTATATACAGTTTATAATTTGACAACATCAAACTGAATTGTTAGTGGTGTATCCTTTTTTTGGTGAAATTTACCCAAATCTTAACCCAATCTTTCCCATTTTAAGTTCCAAAGACATTGTAACAGAGGACCTATCTGGACACTGGGTAATTTGGAGTCTGTCACCAACCAGTTCCAATTTCTCCCCAAACCAATGAGGTCCAAAGTCCTTTGGAGGCATGGGATGATGATCTCATCTTTAGAAACTACTTCCTGGGGAGAATGGGCATAGAGCTGGGTCATCCTACAGGATACCATTTTTTTTTTGGTGGGGAAGTAAGCTGGAACTGATTGAAGCATCCTATGAGTTGATTCAGGTCCCTAAAATTGGTCAATGCACCTGTAATTGATCAAAATTTAGAATAAAAAACAAATCTAACAAATAGACGTTAGAATAATCTGAGATAGAGCCCACAATGACTCCTATAAAATGTAGGAAGGCCAATATAGATTGGTCAGCAATTTTTCATGTAAGGAAACATGTTTATGTCACAGGACACATAGTACATATAATGTTAAAGTTTATTTCAGCTTTAATTTCAATAAACAATAAAATAATAGTTAGGTATCACAGGCAATTGTATTAATTGTTCTTACTTTTAAGGACCTTATTTCATGTAGACATCTAGTAACAGAGAGTTGATTAGGCCAAATCCTTATTCACCTAATTATTTAGGATATGATGACCATATATTTTCATATTAAAAATAGCAAGATATTACATTGATATGTATGTACATATGATATGAATTGTGCTCATGGTTTCTGTTGGCCATTTGCTCTGATTATACAAATTTTCTATAAGAAGAAAAAAATAGGGGCATGATTATAATACTGTCAAAACTGGTCCTTCAGGCCTCAGCCTGGGAGCACATGCATTACAGGATAAAGCATCCTTAGCTCAGTTTGATAACTAATCATGCAGTAACAATTCCACCTTATAGCTAGGCTCAGGAATAATCAGGTAGGTTTTTATTCAAAGAAACACAACTGGGAAACTGAGTCAGAAGGATCCCACCTTCTGGAATTTCATTTAATCAGCAGGGGTCCAGGACAGGAGGTGTGTTCTTGAATACTCCCCCATTCTGTAAAAAGTTAGGGAGGAAATTCCATAATTATTCAATCCAATCGATCCAAAATAAAACCATGAAATCATGCCATATTCAATCCTCAGTTCCAGATAATTTACTCAACTAAATTTCATATTCTATATAATTTCCATATAAAAAAGAAAATACAGGTGACGGCTTCTTTTGTTTTAATCAACATCTGTCTTTTCCATTCCGTTCCCTTTTCTCATTATGTAGCCAAAGTACTTAAGCTTCAGGTTTATGATTTGTTCTTCCACTGAATAATCATAGTTTTTTTTAAGTATTGACTGATTGATCTCTTTGCTGTCTAAGGGACTTTCACAAGTCTTTTTAAAAAAAAAGACTTTTTTTTTTGGTATAATTCAAAAGCATCAATTCTGCAACACCACAGTTTCCTTATAGTCCAACTCTTACAACCACACATTATTATAGGAAAATATGTAACTTTGTCTCTATGGACTTTTGTTGATGAAGTGATATCTCTGCATTTTAGTATGCTGTTCAGATTTGTCATAGCTTTTTTTTTTCAAAGAGTGTTTTAATTTTTTGGCTGCAGTCATCATCTGCAGTGATCTTTGGGCCAAAAATATAAAAGATGACATTGCTTCCATTTCTTCTCCTTCCATTTGCCAGGAAATGATGGGACCAGATGGCATGATCTTAGTAGGGTTTTTAAATGTTAAACTTCAAATAAGTTTACATGCTCCACTTTCATCCTTATAAAGAGGTTGCTAAACTCTTCTTTACTTTCTGCTGCAATAGTGATATCATCTAGAAAAAGTCAGTCTATGTACCAGTTCTACAGAAGGGCAATGACAAAAAAAAAAAAAAATTCAAACTACTGAATTGTTGCACTCATTTTACCCACCTATAAGGTTATGTTTAAGATTCTTCAAGATAGAATTCAGCAAAATGTAAATTAAGAATTACCAGAAGTCCAAGCTGTTTTTTAATGATACGGGAACTAAAACCCAAGATGCCAACATTTGCTGAGTTATGGAGAAAGCAAGGGAGTTACATAAAAAAATATTTACTGCTTCATTGATTAGTAAAGCCTTTGAGTGTATAACTGTCAAAGATATGGGAGTACCAGGTCATATCATTTGCCTTCTGAAGAAGCTGTATGCAGACCAAGAAGCAACAGTTAGGACCAAATAAATAAAACCAATTATTGGTTCAACATTAGGAAAGGAAAGGAGGTAGACTCAAGATGGTAGAGAAAAGGAAATGCTCCTAAATTCCCCTCCAAACAACTTTAAAATAAAAACTCAAAAAAATTTTTGGAGTGACAGAATGAACTAAAGGATTAATTGAAACAATTTTCTAGCTCAAGACAACTTATAAGATTGTCAGGAAAGTCTGTTGCAACAAGTGAGACTAGAAATCAGTTCATTGCAAGCAATGCTCAGCAAGACAGCAGCAGGCCACACCTCAGAAAGTTAGCAACAGGCCTTGGAGACAACTGAATCTGTAATGGTAGTTTCTGGAGTGTTCTGCCCACAGATGATAAGGGAGTTAAAAAGCTAATTAGAAAGAAATTATAGGGCTCCCTTGGCTGGTACTGGGTGCAGATCTGTGTTGCATTGCTCCTACTTGAATTTGGGCCTTAGTCTTGGGTTGCAGTTTCAGGGAGAGCAGCAGCACTAGCGTACCAAATCTTGTGACAACATGGAATCAGGGACCAGGATTTCAATTCCAGGTTAGAAAAGAATGCTTGAGTGAATGTTCCCTCTACTCTAGGAGCAGAGCTCAACTTTAAAATAAAGATAAAGCTCAGGGAAGAGACTAGAAAAACTAAAAAAACAGCAAAAAAGAGAAACTGACCAAAGAAAGCTAACATGATGACAGGGAAGATCAAAAGACAAATTCAGATTACAACAAAATTAAAACTCCTACATACAAAACCTCAAAGAAAAACTTGAATTGATTTGTATCCCTCCCCCAAATAATTCCTTAAAGAGCTCAAAAAGAATTTGAAAAAATCAAATAAAAGAAATAGAGCAAAAATTGAGAAAGGAAATGAAAGTAAGTCAAGAGAATTGAGTCAGGTTGGAAACAAAAGCACAAAAGAAAACAAAAGCACCTTAAAAATTAGGATAGACCAAATGATAAGAGTCACAAAACTCCACTGAAGAGAAAAAGTCCTTAAAAAGTAGAATTAGCCAAATGGAAAAGGAGTTACAAAAGCTTAGTAACCACAATAATTTCTTAAAAATTAGAATTGGGCAAGTGAAAGCTAATCTTTCTAATAAGACATCAAGAAAAAAATAAAACAAAATCAGAAGGATGGAAAATGGAAGAAAATGTGAAATGTCTTTGGAAAACAATTGACTTAGAAAACAGATTGAGAAGAGATAATTTAAGAATTGCTATACCACTTTAAATGTGAAATTCATGGTAAACATCATCTTTCAAAAATTATCAAATAAAACTGGAAAAATATCTAGAAGATTAGTGAAATGGAAATTGAAAGAATGCACAGATCATCTCCTGAAGGGGATCCCAAAATGAAAACTCCTAGGAATATTATAGTCAAATTCCAGAACTCCTAAGTCAAGGAGAAAATATTGTAAGGAGAAAGAAAGAAATAATTCAAATGTCATGGAGTCATATCCAGGATCAACATTTAACAGCTTCTACATAAAATTATCAAATAATAAATATGATATTCTGTATGACAATGGACTACAATCAAAAATCACTTATCCAGAAAAATTAAATATAATCTTTTCAGGGAAAACTGGATATTTAATAAAGTAGAAAACTTTTAAGCAAGCATTACTGATGAAAAGACCCAAATTGAATAGAAAATTTGCCTTTTAAATACAAGACTCAAGAGAATCATAACAAGGTAAACAAGAAAGAAAAATCATAAGCCATTTAATAAGATTAAACTGTTCACATTCCTACATGAAAAGATAAGACATCGTAATTCCTAAGAACTTTCTCTTTTTGGGGTATTATAGAGTGAATATCCATAGATAGGAACAGGTTTAATTGATTATGGGATGATATTCAAAAAAATAAAATTAAAGAATTAAAGAAGAATTTACTGGGAGAGGGGGGAAAGAGAGCTAGAATAAAGTAAATTATCTCACATAAAAGAGAAATATGTGCAATATGATAGTAGAGAGGAAGATAGAAGATATGGGATGGTGCTTGAAACTTACTCTCATAGGAATTGGCTCAAAGTGGTAATAGCATGCATATTCAATTGTATATAGAAATATATTTTATTTTGTAAGAAAGTAGATTGAAAATGGGGTAAGAAAATGGATGAGGCTGATAAGAGATAAGGTAGATCAGTGAAGGCATTAATCTGAAACAAGATATTTTTGAGCATGGAAAGGGTGAAAGGAGAGAGAATAATAAATAGGGAAAAATACAAAGGAGGTAAACACAATAACGACAACTGTGAAAAATACATGTTATGACAAGTTTCTGTAATGAATGCCTCATTTCTCAAATATATAGAAAACTAGGTGAAATTCATAAGGATACAAGTCATTCCCCAAATAACTAAAGATAAAACAATATGAACTCACAGTTTTTAGATGAAGTAAACTAAGGTATCTACAAAATGCTCTAAATCACTGTTGATTGCATGAATGGAAATTAAAGCAACTCTGAGATATCACCCTACATTTATCAGATTGACTAAAATGACAGAAAAAGGAAAATTACAAATGTTGGAAAGGATCTGTGAAAATTAGGATACTAATGCATTGTGGTGTTGTAAGCTTATTCAACCATTCAGAAAAGCAATTTGGAACTATGCCTAAAAGGTAATAAAAATCATGCCTATCCTTTAATCTAGCAATAGTACTACTAAGTCTATATCCCAATGAGATTAAAAACAAAATAAAAAGGTAAAGGACTAGGATGGACAAAAATAATTATAGAAGCTCATTTACCGTGACAAAGAATTAGAATTTGAAGGGATGCCTGTCAATTGAATAATAATTGAACAAGTTGGGGTATATAATTTTGATGGAATATTAATGTTCTATAAGAAATAATGAGCAGGATGCCCTCAGGAAAACCTGGAAAGTATCCCATGAACTGATACAAAGTGAAATGAGCATAATCAGAAGAAAATTGCTCACAGTAGCAACAATATTGTACAATGATTAATTTGATTGATTTAGCTATTCTCAGGAATATAGTTATTCAAGACAATTCCAAAGAATTTGTGAAGAAAGATACTATTCTTTTCTAGAGAAATAACTGGTGGAGTCTGAATGTAGACTGAAACATTCTTTTAATTTAAAAAATATATATTTCCCTGTTTATTTTGGTCTTGTTTTTTTTTTCCATAGCATGACTATTTTGGAAGCATGTTTTGCATGACCCTACATTATAGCAACCAATTGCTTACCATCTCAGAGAGGGGAAAGGAAAGAAAGAAAAGGAAGAAAAGATTTTGGAACTCAATTAAAATAAACAAATGTTAAAATTGTTGTTACATGTAATTGGGGAAAATAATTTTTTTTTAAAAAAGGTGAAGAAAGGAGTATGACAAGGCTTTATATTGCCACAATAAATATCAACAATCTCAGATATGAAGAGCACCTCTGAGCTTATTGCAATTGCTCTTTTAAGTAGTAAGATTCATTAATTGTGTTAGAAAAAAGAAAAAAAGAAATCAACACATTTTCATTGTTTCATCATCATCAAATAAAATAATTACTTTCATAATTGCTTTTTTTCTCCTAGAGATACTGTACTGATAGAACTATGATCCTATGTTAGTGGTGAAGAAAATGATGCTTACATCAATTAGTAATTTGAATTGATGGAAGGAGTGTTTATACAACTATGAGATGAGTTCCTTAAAGTATCAAAATATATCCTACTTCTAGAATATTAAAAAAATGCATAGTTTGGAGATTTTGATCACCCAGCATCTTGGTCAGCTACAGAATAATTTCCTTTTTGGTAGGCAAAGGTAACAGAAGTCACAGGCTAAACAGAATTTTAAAAATCCTCTATAATATTAGAGGCATAAGGATTTATTTAATTTTTTATTAATCCTTCTTCTGATACCTATTGACTGTTTCACCCTTTTTGCGTTTCATCCTCTTTCTTTTATTTATAATTTGTCTCTGGCATTCTTACTTATTGTTTGGCCATACTCCTTTCTACTATTATCATGACAGAAATTTTTATTTGCTCAATCCTTCAATGTGCTAAGACTAGTTGGAGGCTCCAAGGATGATTGACTTCAGTTAAGCTTCTAGTCCCTTCCTTTGATTACAGATCACTTTATCTATAGAATTGCTTAGTGTTGCCTACTCTTTACCTTACCATCCCATTTCCCTCCAAAAAACTATACTCTTTTCCATTGAGTTCTAGGAAGGATTAGTTTTCTGACTCTTGCAGATTGTGGATCGTCTATGTCATAAACATAAATAGATTGCATAGTGACCACAAAAGTCACATGTGAAACACAAGCCCGTTATATAGTTGTCATTATCTGTATGCAAAAGTTCTGACTATACCTATAATAATTTTGAGTTTTAAATACTTCGGTTCTCCAATTTTATTTCAGTAAGCATTTAACTTGTGCAATATTCCTCTACTCCTCCTGTTAATGGCCACTTTAATTACTAGATGTATATGTATTTATATGTACTGTATGTATGTTTAGTTTCTCTTCACTTTTCTGGATTATGATAAAATGCTGAAAACATCTACTCTGACTTCTTGCTAATCACTTATCTAAATCTTGGTCTCAACAATTTCTTGTTTGGTAGAATTCTAAATTCTAAGACCTTTCCTTCTTATTTCTACCTGCATTCTTCTCTTTCCTCTCAAAAAAGAGAGAAAATAAGAGTAGAAAACAATCTTCCAAATAATTTTTTCATTTTCAAAACTCCCAATTTAAGGTTTCAACAATAAGTTTTAATATAATTTTCATTGGCCACCCATCAATAGAAGGGGGGAGTAGTGAAGTGGTATTGTGAGTAATCTTTGGCTTTGAATGAAAATGAATGCTTTTGATTTCCTACTTAAATAGGGTCAGATGGTGTAACAGAAGAATATTGATATTTAGTCTTTTTATTAAAATATTAGTATAAGCCCCAAACAATACATGTATTCTATAGGAGCTTATCTTATAAAATGGACATCAGTGAGCTAAACAGATATGAGACATGTTAACAAGTACAATTCAGTAGTTCATATAATCTGATATGCTAATAAATGATTAAAAATTGTATGGATTATATGAAGCTATTCATTCATGGCTTTGTATTATGAAATTCATATACTGCTTTCTGAAATTGGAGAAATGGGAAAAAAGGAGCAAAAGACCCTTGAGTTTCCTTGGGACTTGTTATGAAGTTATGAGAAAACAAAACATATGGATTTAAGAAAAAACAAAGTACAAGAATAAGAGAGGGTAAAGGGTACTCCAGGGATAAGTGCTGAGATTAGACTTCTTTAACATTTTCATAAATGGTCTGGAAGAACTGTGAATTTTTCATTTTCTGATTCGTTTAATCAGCTGTTCTTAGTGGTGGTGTGCCAAGTAGAAAATATATTACATGAAACTCTCACAAACACATCATTAGATGGAACAATATAAAAGAAAGACTCTAGAGAAAAATTAAAATTCAGGAAAATGAAAATTAATTTCTTATAGATACTACTGGAAAATATAATGTCTAGGATTACCTGAAAAGTAACATCATAATGTGCCAATACCTGCACTAGTGGCCTCAAGTTTTGTTTGTTTTGTTCTCAAGTGCCTTCAAAGTAAAAGTAGACCTAGGAAAGGTCTATAAATATGTAAAAGGATGATATTGTGCTATGTCTGACCTTGTTTGGAAGATCAGGGCTGAGAAGTTGGTTTTTTGGTTTTGGTTTTGGTTTTTGTTTTTAAATCAGTTTTGTTATTATTTATTCCCTATTTAGTTCCATAGAGTTAGAACTTTAAAAAAACATTATAAAATTTCAGCTAAAGAGGTCAATTTCCTGCAATCCATGGACTAGCTCTTCAATGGACAGTTTCAATCTCCACTGTCTCTAGCCTTAGGCTTGGCTGGGCAGTGTAGTACTCTTTCAGAAAGGGCAGAGACAGCCTAAAATTTGCAGACGCTTCTCTAGATTTATTCCCTCAGGGTGTTAACCAGTCAAGTATGGAAGGGGTATAGCTTCTCCTCCTCCATAACTCTTCTGGGTATAACATTGGAATTCCTCACTGAGGGACTACATTCTAAATTACATTTCTGAAATTTTTGTTGGTCTATCCTTGATTCTGCAGGTCTTCTCTTCTGTAATTGAGTAATTCAACCCACTACATATTAAAAATTGCTTTATTTACACCAGGAAAGGTCTCACAATTTCTTCTTTTTAAGGGTGGGGGAGATGAGGGAGGACAAAGTTTTAGACTACTTTCTCCCAACATTATAAAAAAATCATAAAATATATTTGCTCAAACATTTGCTAGAAAAAGTACTTAAAGCTCTTTACAAACTTTAAAATACTATACAAATGCTAAATGTTGTTGTTTTTAAGGAACAAAATTGATCTTGCCAAATTTCAAGATCTCAGAATTCCAAAATCTAAAATACCCTTATGAATCTTTTAGCATATCTCGTACTTGAATGAACTAAAAAATGTCAGTGATAAATGGTCAAAGGACTTTACTAGTGGGTAATCTACTGCTCTGTAATACACCCTATTCTATTTTTGGTAATCTCAAATATTTAGGATAATTTTCTTTTACCATATATCTAAACAAACATTTCTAAAACCCCTGTGCATTGTTTTCACTCCTGCTTTTTGGAGTAAAATAGAACACAACTTTTTTGTGTGGAATAGAAGAAATATTCTCTTTTATATCCATGAATAACTTGATCACTATTATTATAGCTCCCTTAAGTCTTATCTCTCCAGGTTAACCAACTTTAATTTTTTTAATCATTTGGTATTGTCTCCTGTTCTTTTATCATCCTGGTTACTTTACATAGATTCATATTAAATTTCAATATCCATTCTAAAATGCAATGCCTAAGAATATGGCACAATATACCAGATGTGATGCAACCAGCAGAGAGTAGTGTGGAGCTTGCACCTTCTTGTTTGGATGATATGTTTTCCTTAATGGTGCTCAAGATCTCATTAGCTTTTTATTTTTTTATTTTTTTATTTTTTATATCTTTTTCACACTGTTGGACTCATACTCTGAAATACATTAAAACCTCCAGATCTTTTTCTTTTATCTAAATATATCTCTACTATAATATATTGATAAGTGCTTCTTTTTAAATCCTAAGTGTAAATTACTATCAAATTAGTAATACTATCATTATCAAATTCAATTTTTTTAGATTTTTTTTTTTGCATTGCAGCTCAAGTTCTTTTTCTACACATATTTTGTTATCCAATAAACTGGCTATACCTCTAACACATTAGCTAGCCCCTATTTTAAATTTCAATTATCTTCTAGAAATATAGACATAAAATATATAATATAAATGGTTTGGAGCCACAGTCTGACTTTGTAAAATAGTTGTTTGTGTTCTTTACTTTACTGGACTGAAAATTTGTTAATGACAGGACCTGTATCTTATTTGCATATTCTTCATAGTATTTAGAGCAGGGCCTTACACATAATAGGTGCCCAATAAATGGGTAAGTGATTGACTTTTCTAGAAATGGAGGCAAGAATATATTTACTTCCAGTAAAAGCTTACCATATAGATTATTCCCAAATTATAAATATTAGAATTAATTCAAAATATTTTATTCAGAAAAAAATAGTTCAATGAATTAAACTCAGCATTTATTCAGTAGCCACTATATGCATGACTGTTTTAAGATTATTAAGATTAAAAATGGCATGGTCCCTGATCTTAAGAAGTTTGTATCCTAATGAAATGAAATTTTTAGAAAAGAGAAACTATTTTTAGCTAGGGATAATCATTAAAAAGCTTTATATAGGAGGTGAGACTTGAGGTGAGTATTGAGGAAAGAGGAGGAGTCTGAAAAGCAAAGATAAGGAAGTTGTAAATTGTAGGTATTAAAGACAGATTGTGTGAATGCATGAGGGTGAGATATGGCATACTGAGTTTGAAACAGAAGTTTGTCTAGAATGTCTAGAATGAAAGTTGAGTTATGTGAAATTCTGAGAAGAGGGTAACAGATTATAGAAAAATCTAGAAGAACAGGTTAAGATAATTGAATATTAGTCACCCTATTTTATTCTATTGTTCTATTGCATATTATTCTATTGAAAATAAAGAACTATTGATTTAAAAAAGTCAAGTTATATGATTAGATATATCTTTTTCCCCCAGCTCTATATTAGAGAAAAGAAAGATTGACAACAAGAAAATCCAGTATGAAAATAATAAAATGATCTAGGTAAGAAGTTTTGAGGGCCTGAATTGTATAGTTGGTATAGAGTGTAATGGATGGATGGATGGATGGGAAAACTATAAAGTAGAATCAACACATTTTGGCAAATGAGATGATAGGGAGAGGGGAGAGAAGAGTGAGATCCAAAGAGAATGGTGGTGTCAACAAAGAAGAGTGACTGGAATTGGTTATTCAGCTCTATTTAATACACATTTATTAAAGCCTGCTACATTCCAGGTACAATGCTAAGCCCTGAGGATACAAAGAAGACAAAGACAGTTACTACCCTCAAGGAGCATAGACTGTATTAGGGAGTAACAATACATAAAAGGAAGCCAGAAAAGGAAGGATTGGGAGACACCCTGAGAAACCAAGCAGAATTGCAAATGGAGAGTGACTGAGCTGGAAATCTAATTTCTGTTCCCTATAAAGGAAAGATTTGGGATGAGTTTACTTTTTTTTTTTTTTAAATCTTCCAGCCCTCTAATTAGAGAGGAAAGGAAGCTGAAGGTGGAAAAGTGTCTGCATATTTAAGGCTCAGTTAGCAGAGTGGTGAAGAGATTAGAAGTGATTGATTTATCCTGGGCAGGATAGGGTTGAAATGCACTAGAACTGCAAATTGAGAGTTGAAGAGGACTAAGTTGAAGTGGGTTGTAAAAAAGTTTTGTTTTGGTCCTGTTGCTTTTGAGGATATGAATAGATGATGTGTCTTCTAAAGAAAACCAAGGTTTTTTTTTTTTTCTTCTTTTTTCTTTTTTAAAGCTTTTTATTTGCAAAACATATGTATGGGTAATTCTTCAACATTAACCCTTACAAAGCTTTCTGAGATATCCATGGTAAAAAAAAAAAAAATCACTGGACAGTCACAAGTAATTGAAAAATTAGAGAG